>PVKC010017069.1:0-20449 GCA_004027635.1 Crocidura indochinensis
TTTTTTTGGTTTTTGGGCCACACCCGGTGACGCTCAGGGGTTACTCCTGGCTATTGCTCAGAAGTTGCTCCTGGCAGGCACGGGGGACCATATGGGGAACCGGGGGATCGAACCGTGGTCCGTCCTACGTTAACGCAGGCACCTTATCTCCAGCGCCACCGCCCGGCCCCTCTTTTTTAATTTTTATTGTAATTAGAAATTAATAATTTCTTTTTGTTTGTTTGTTTGTTTTTGGGTCACACCTGGCAGCATTCAGTGCTTCCTCTTAGCTCCACACTCAGAAATCGCTCCTGGCAGGTTTGGGGGACCAATGTCAGGATTCAAACCAATGACCTTCTGCATGAAAAACAAACGCCTTACCTCCATGCTATCTTTACAGCCCCAATAATTTCTTTATGTAAGCACCATGGTTAGGAACATTTTCTAGTTGGGTTTCAGCCATAAAATGCAAACCCACCTTCACCAATATAAGTTCCCACCACCAATATCTTATTTCTCTCTTCCCTCATCTCTTGCCTGTCTTAGGGACAGGCATTGTATTTCTCTATCATTGCCATGGTAGTTGTTAGTGTAGTTATTTCTCTAACTGCACTTGCCACTCTGTGGTAAGCTTCATATCATGGGCTGGTTCTTCAGGCTCTCATCTCTATTGTCTCTGGGAATTATTACTATACTGTTTATTATTTTTCTTATAATCCACAGATGAGTAAGACTATTCTGTGTTTATCTCTCCCTTTGAGTTATTTCACTCAACATAATAACTTCATATCCATCCATGTATAGGAAAATTTTGTGACTTTATTTTTCTAACAGCTCTATAGTATTCCATATGTCACTGTTTCTTTAGCCACTCATCTATTATTGGGCATCTGGATTGTTACCAGTTTTTATATATTGTAAATAGCACTGCTATAAATATAGGAGTACAGAGGGCATTGTTATATTGTGTTTTTGTAATCCTAGGGTATATTCTTTGTAGTGGCATTACTGGATCACATGGGAGCTCAAAGTTCAGTTGTTGTTGTTGTTTCATTTTGGTGTCATACTCAGCAGCGCTCAGAGGTTACTCCAGGCTCTATGCTCAGAAATCGCTCCTGACAGGCTTGGAAAACCTTATGGGATGCCGAGATTTGAACCACCATTCTTCTACATGCAAGGCAAATGCCCTACCTCCATGCTATCTCTCTGGTCCCAATGTTCAGGTTTTTTATTTTAAGAAATATTAATATTGTTTTCTGGATAGGCTGAACTAGATATTTTCGCCAACAGGTAGTCTTTAGTATATGTGCTGCTGAAGCGAGCACATCCACCAATAGGTATTCTTGAACCATTCAACATATAGTTCAGCAAAGCCAACCTATAGTTCAGGCAATTCTATCCTCAAACTCACTCATCAAAATGCACATGCTTTGATTATTTTTATGTTTATGAACACAGAAAAATACTCAATAGTCATAGAGTTGCTTGCCAACTTCTGGGTTTGCAGAAGAACTCTAGAGACAATCTATGTCCAAATCTTGCACTACCTTATTCAAGATGCATAATGTTGGTCCCGTACATACATAGATAGCTTTCTTTTGCCTCAAATTTCCCTTCTTAAATAGATTGTAACACAGAACGTGGTTCATAAAAGTCATATAATTGAATAAGTCTATAGATCTCTGTCTATGTATATCTGATTCTATGTTTCTAGGAGTCAAACATACATAAACTATTATAGTAATATATTGAATTATATATAATATATAATAATATTAAATATATATTTATGCTTAATTTAATTATGGGCTTCATTAATAATCAAGTCTTGTGTTTTGCCAGAAAAGGAGAAGTTCTCAGTCACTTTGACATAGGTTTTGTTAACTCATCACAAATGCAAGTCACCTGACAGGATGCTACATAAGGGTGAAAAGACAACCTGATGCAGACTTTATATCTCTGGAACATAGGTTCTCGAAGTCATCTGATCCATCACCCTCTTATCATAAATAAAATAACCCATCAATACAATCAATATACTTCCTTAAATCACTTGATCATCACACCAACCACAAATTGTTGATCATCTCTTTCTACAAGCAGAAAACACATCCCAACCCTTGAACCAGTACAAATCTCCTCAGGAAACACACTCTAAAGTGCGGTTGATATTACTTTCCCATAGACCATATGAATAATTATGGTTTAAAAATGCTTAAAATAGAACCTTTGCTTTCAATAAATAGAAATAGGAGCTAGAGATGGTATATCTTATATGAAGAGAAATAATGGCAGGAGAGATAGTCTAGTGGGTAGTATGTTTTCTTTGAATATGGCTGACATGGATTTGAGCCCATGAACCACATATTGTTCCTGATCATGTCACCAGGCATAATATCTAACCAAATGCTAAGAGTAAACCCTGAGCATCACTGGGGATAGGCCAATTTATAAAAATTAAAATAGGTCCTGGGCTGGGGCCCGGGAGATAGCATGGAGGTAAGGCGTTTGCCTTTCATGCAAAAGGTCATTGGTTCGAATTCCAGTGCCCCATATGGTCCCTCCCCGTGCCTGCCAGGAGCAATTTCTGAGCATGGAGCCAGGAGTAACCCCTGAGCACTGCCGGGTGTGACCCAAAAACCAAAAAAAAAAAAATTAAAATAGGTCCTGGGGAGATAGCACAGCAGGTAGAGAAGTGCATTGCATGATCCTGATCCAAATGCAATTGCTGGCTACCTGTTTGTTCCCCCGGAACCCTGCTAGGCATTATCCCTGAGCACAGAACAAATAGTAAGTCCTGAGGACCATGTGTATGGACCCCATACAAAAAATCAACAATATTAGAAAACTGAAAAATAAACAGATGTGAGGAAACTATGCATGATTCTTATATATCATCAAAATTGTGTTTGGTGACATGCTCAAGAAGGTCTTTCCACATTTAACTAGTTGAAAATTGTCTAAAAATCCTATCATATGATGTAGGAACTCTACATTTTATAGACCATAAAGAAAGTTTTTCTGGAATACAACCAGGTCAATTCTTGACCCATTGTCTGTAGATTACTGTTCTTTAATAAGAGAGCTAAGTAGTTGCTACAGAGACCATAGGATCCCAACATGCCTGAATTATTCACTATCTGCTTCTAAATAGAAACATCTTGCCAACTGCTGGGTTTTCAGAAAGACTCTAGAAACATTTGAACCTATGTTCAAATCATGCACGGCTTTAGTCAAGATGAGGGATGCAGCTCATGTACATAGATAGCTTTCTGGTACCTCAAGTTTCCCTTTTTAAATAGGGTATAACACAGAACGGGGTTCATAAGACTCCTTAATTGAATAACTATATAGATCTATGTATATGTATATTTGATTCTATGATTCTAGGAATCAAATATACATGAACTATTATGTTAACATATCATACTCTCTATAGCATATAATATAAAATAGATATAAATATGCTTATGTTATGTATATTATAATAAATATATTTTTGCTGTGTTATCTGAAAAGCCATTTAATAAATATGGAAGTACAAAAAGGGAAGCTATCATTAATAAAAACAGTTATAATTTAAATTATAATTGAACTGCACTGATACTGAAAATGGCATATGACTGGAAATATATTTGTAGCTGCAAACTTTTTCCCTCTTATACTGGAAAGTATGACTTTGTCCAGTAGAGTATGATGATAACTGAAGCTAAGTGTCTACCTTTCACAATCTGGACAGTTTTTCAAAATCATGGGGTGTCTTTGTTTTTGTTTTTGTTGTTTACACCATATGTATAGTGCTTGAGAGTTATTGCTGGTGGTGATATTCAGGTGACCATTGGTGCCAGGGATCAAGACAGATCTGTCCCAGAGCTTTGCCAAACCTAGATATATGTTTTTGACATTCAGATATAGTTTGAAGGATGTTGCTACCAATTTTATGGCATGGACCACTTCAATTCTTAAACTGAAAGAAGTTAAGTGAAGGGAATGAGATACTTTCTAGAAACGATGACTTAGCAGAATATATAACTATGTTTCCTGACCCAAATCAACAACCCAAACACACATCTCAAAAATCTGGAGACAGAATAACAAATGAACCCAAAAAGTAATAGAAAGAGGGAAATACTAAAAACTAGAGAACTAATAATACAAAAATCAAGAGAGCAATGCATTCATGGCTGTCTGTGTGGTAGAACTTGAAAGTCCTTAATTTTTCTCAAGAGCTGGAATGATTATATATGTATACATACACGCCTAACCTTATACATGTATATATACAGACATATGAATCTATCTATGTGCATTGTATATGTATTCACATATGTATGTGTGTATATATGCATGTAGTAAAGATGAGGGCTACTTAACTATAGAAGGATTTGCAAAGTCAGGAAAACCATCTCAGTGTCTGAGCTTTCACGCCTCATTGTCTATTTTCAAAGTGAGAAGCCAGCAGTTGTTTGATGGACATATATTTCTGTCAAAAAGGAATTATAGAGGTCAGATTTTTATGCTATAGAAACACAACTGTGCAGTATAGATATAGGTATCAGGATAATTGGACTAGTGAAGGGGGCTATACATTTTATGTCTAAAACCCAACTACGAGCACTTTTGTAAACATGGTGCTTAAATAAAGACATTATTAGAAACAATAACAAATAAATAAACAAGCCAATAAATATTAAACAAGAGTCTAATAACCCTAGGTAATCAAAACATCCTATACTTTATGCCTTCCTAAGAGAGATTTGGACAGATCTATAAGATATTTGATATTTATTCTAAGAGATAGTTCAGTAGATAAAGTGAACTAAGTTTATTGAGTGAGGCCTACTTAGCATGTTCCCCTGATCCCTTACATGAGTGATTCTGAGACCAGTATAAGAAACAAGCCCTGAGTATATTGGATAAGGCCCCAAGTAAAGTAATTACAAAAATATTTGATGTTGAAACTTTTGTCAGAAACAGAAGTCAAACCCTAGAAATGCTGGATAGACTTGGTTTTGCTAAGGACAAAGGCACATGGTTCCAATTTTAAACTCAGTCTTTTGGCCCCAAATTTCAATAATAATTCTGCTTCTTTCATGGAAAAATATTCTTGTGAAGTGTTACCTAGAAATAAATTATAAAAAAAATAGGAGACTTACTACTCTGAAAAAAAAATGTTTTAAAGCTGAACTAAAAATTTCTCCAGAGACAAATGTCCAAATATAGATGAGTGGATGCAGAGACACATCTGAAAAATAAAAAACAAGTTTGCTGAAAATGAAAAATATATTCCACCCACCTGACTTTTTATTCAGGTGAATAAACAGAGCATAGCAGGCTTATAAAATGTCCTTGGAGTGAAAGTGCCTACTTGAAATAGAGAGAGAACATAAAATAGAAAAAAAAAGTAAAAGAAAAATAAGTGTTTGAAAAGTATGCACCTAGCTACGGGTGATAAACAAATGATCATTACCCTGGGCAAAAAAGATGGTAATATATTGAGATGCTAAATGCAGGAGAGATGGCAGAAATTATGCTGGCTGGCATTAAGCAGTCTCTGGGAAAAGTGCAGGGTGACAGAGCAGTTCACACCTTTAATTATGTTCACTGACTTTCAATTGAAGTTATAGGCTCTGCCAGAGAAGCCTGCAGGATCAGGCCATCACCAGATGGCTGTGTCCTGGGCGAGCTGACTGCTGCTTGGTGAATGGAAGAATGCTAATAAGCCATTCACAGGGCCAGTGCATCCATCTGTTTTTCATAAAAACAAATGAGGCTCTGAAGGAAGCATAAGCCTTTGGAGTTCCTCCACAGACACCTATCACAGGGTCTGAGGAAGAAAATAACTTCATCGAAGACAGATGCTCCAAGTTTATCCACACCCCACATAACCTCCTGAAAGCTCTGGTCTCCTGTTGCTGGATGCCAGAGCAGCGGTGCCTCTTTTTGCCTGGCATTTATCATGAGAAATTATCATGCTTGGACAACTTAATAGCCTCTTAGCCTCATTGTTGCGTGGCCAGTAATGAAATTAGATGAGTGCTGTTCAGGTTAGTGAGTGGGAACTTTAGGATTCTCTTACATTTGGGGAAATAAATGTTTATGAAGCTCCTCATACACTCTACAAGAGTGTACCCAGCATTATTAATAGTGCCCATCCTGTGCCTCTGTCCCCAAGGGATAAACGCATTCTCTTCTTTAGACCCCCTAACCCTGGCAGAGTGCAGAGCCAGAGAGAACAATAGAAGAGGTATTTTCCCTGTTTCCCTTTTCTGCAAGGTTAGAAATTTTGGGCAGTAGATAGAGCATTTCTTCCTCAGTGGAGAGTTGCTATTGGCAGGGTCTGTGGTACACTCAGGTCTTATTACATTCCCCTCCAGCAAGGAAGGGAACAACAACAACAACAAAAAAAAAGAAACAGGATGAAAAATCAGTTCTTCGGAATGTAATGAGGAAAGTCCCTGTGGTAGCATATTTGGGGGCAATTTGTGTTAAAAGTTGCTGCTTTCCACAATTTCTCTTTCTCTCTCTATGGGATCATCCCGGGAGCTCGATGAAGAGTCACAGAGCTGTTACTTTAATGGGGTCCAAAGGTAGCAGCTTCTGTTCAGCTGGAATTATAATTTTGCAATTAGTATGGAACTCATCCTCCAATGGATAAAAGTGCTGAGTTAGTGGAAAGGCCAGATAAATGGATAGATGTTAGGAACACAGTTTTAATTCAAATATTCTTGAAGAGACTTGAGTAGGTAGATTCCTTTCACTAGAAGTAATCCACATCAGAGCCAATGTGCAATTGGGAGGAGTGCAGGGGGCGCATTGTAGAGTTTATAATCCCTGTAAGTCTCTTCAACAAAAGGTAGCAATTGTTTTATTTATTTATTTATTTATTTATTTATTTATTTATTTATCTTTGGATTTTGAGCCACATCCGGTGACACTCAGGGGTTACTCCTGGCTATGCACTCAGAATCACTCCTGGCTTGGAGGACCATATGGGACTCTGGGGATGTAACCTCGGTCCTTAATGAGTCAGCTGTGTGCAAGGCAAATGTCCTATCGCTGCACCATCACTTCAGCCACATAAGGAAGCAATTGTTTTAAAACATCAATTCCATGCCAGAGAGATGATACAGTGTGTAGAGAGCTAGCCTTACACTCGGTTGACCCTATTCAATCCCCAGCACCACATAAGGTACTTAACCACCACCAGGAGTGATTTCTGCATACAGAGTAGTGGGCAACCCCTTAATCTCTCTGTCTGTGGTCTATAATAATAAAACAAAAAATTCATATCAATTTCTCAGAGCTGAAGGTTAGTACAGAATGTAAGTCACTTGCCTAGCACAAGGCAAGGTCATATTTTTGATTCCAGGGTACAACATACAGTAGTTCCCTGATCCCTGACACTTGGAGTCATTCCAAACTCCAGAACCAAGAGTAAGCCTTGAGCACAGTCAGCTTTTCCCCCTCAGAACAAAATAAAAATCAATTCCTCTCTATCTTTAAACACACACACACACACACACACACACACACACACACACACACACACACACACACACACACACGAAACTCTTTGGAATTGCAATGTGACAAAGACTGAATTATGTGAACTAGATATATTTCAGTAAATTTGGAAAGTGCTTATGAAGTTGGGCTGAAATTTTATTCAATATATAAAATTAAAAGAAGAACTGAATAATAAATATCTAATAAGACTCTTTTTGTCTATATATAAGTTTAGAATGCCATTGAGATCCATTATGTGTGATTGATCGAACTAGGCATTTTTATATATGTGTATAAACAATTATAATTGTGTTATCACTTATCTACCTCTACAGTTATCTCCTCTGTATTCTGGTATCTATATATTACATTCTCTGTAAGTTCTCTCTGGTATAGCTAGGTCTATATCTATCTTTATGTCTCTTGTGTGCACCTGAAATATTATTGCACCTGAAGAATGATATGTAAATTTAGAGACCTGCCATAGTTGCTCCAGTCCTTATCTGCTACCTGAAAAAGGTCAAAGGTAATTCATAAAAAAGAAAACAAAAGGTGTACACAGTGGTGCATCTTTCCTAATGGCTGTACACATAGAATACATATGTTCTTTGAACATAGAACATGGAGTGCCAGGGTCAGAACTAAGGATTTCACATATGCATGTTCTCCTCTACATGGAACCTATCTGTAAGCCCCCATGTACACATTTTTAATCCTTATCATGTTCAGAGCATTATATTTGGTTATAGCTGATGGAACCTGAACTAACATAATTTGTTTATTAAATGCAGTCACTTTTTCAGTATCAATCTTTCATTTTTTAGCATGGAGAGAAGTGGGAAAAGGAAATATTGAATTGCATACTCCAACTTGGCATGTTTCAGATGTTCTCTACTGCAGGCAGGTGGGGAAGAATGAATAAAAAGAACTATGGGTAAACAAATGTAAGACTTCAGAGTTCCAGTCAAAGTGTTGATTTGGAGGAATTTTAATCAAAAAGGAACAAAAAGAAAATGTACTGTTTCTTCCTAATCATTAAAGAAGTTCTTATATATATGCATTCTTCTCTCTCATCCCTTTTCTCTCATTTATTTTTGTTGGAAAGACAAGAAAGAATAATAAGAGAAAGGAGGAAGAAAGACAGAGAAAACAAATGATCACCATTGGATGTATTCAGGACTCCAAAGACCAGCTCACTTTCTCTCTCAGCATAGGGCATTTGGGTTTTGTGTATATCTCAATATCCAGCTTCCAGCACTCAAACGTTAGGTATTGAGGATGGAGAACTGACATCTTGATGAGATAGTGTGCATATAGTAGTAGACCCCAGTAGGAATCCAAATTCTTAAGATCTATCTATGTCATCTTCCAGAGACATAGAAAAATGCTATGTTCTAGAAAGAAAGTATCAGAACCCACATGCCTAACTAAGAGAAAATAATGCACATGTGACCATCAATGGATTTGGAATTACATGTGCAACATAAATACTGAATCAGGACAGATGCCTGTTTCATATACGAATATATAAATAAATATGATATTACAACAGACTCAGATTTTACCGTTTCTTTTTTTGAAATTGAACTCAGAAATTCAATTTATTGAATTTCTTCTTCAAAAATATATTAATCAGCACTTTACTACATCATTTACAAGTATTTGAAAATAACAAAAATATGATCTTGAGCAGGCTGTCTCATCTTGCAAAATTCGAATGCTTTTTCTTTATAAAACAGAGACATTACTTCGTTTAGAAATAAGAAAAGTGAAATAAACCATTAACATGCATTCTGTTAATGATCTAAAATTCAGTATTTTTAAACCTTGGCTTTGGAATAATATAAACCAAGTTATTAGGTAGAATGAATAATGTTTCTTTAAAAACTAGTTGACAGCTATTAGAAGTTGGGTGATAGGGGCCAGAGTGGTGGCACAAGCAGTAGGACATTTGCCTTGCAGCTGCTGAACTAGGACAGATGGCAGTTTGATCCTCCAGAGTCCCATATGGTCCCCCAAGCCAGGAGAGATTTTGGAGCACATAACCAGTAGTAACCCCTGAGTGTTACCGGGTGTGGCCCAAAAACCAAAAAAAAAAAAAAAAGGTGGGTGATAGGTGATAACAAACTTTTCCTCAAATTGTTAAAAGACTAAACATTCAACATAAGATGAATACCTAAAACATTCTTTATATAGATAAATTACAAGATATGCTTGATCATTGTCTATAATTGCTGAAGGGGTTCACCGAGAGATTAATTTCTGATGCCTCAATAAAATTATGAAAATATTTGGGAAAATAAGTCCCTAGAACATTAAGTATAGCATGTTTTCTCTCTCTATCCTGGCTATACACATTTTTGAGACAGCTGACATGTAATTTACTAACAGCTAAGATAGCAAAACCATGAAAATTGAAAACAAATTCTTGGCAGACTTGGTAGTAGGACTTAATTACAAGTTCTCAGCATGGCAGCCAGGCCTGCAAGGAAGAAGAAAAGAGATGAACTGCTGTATATGCTTGATAGTAGACTTCTAACCTGAAATCTCTCAACCATCCCAAAGCTGCTGTTTATGCATACATAGTTAACTATAAACATATAGGAGAAAGAGTAATCCTATAAAGTTCGTAGTTCTAAAATTATCCAGCTGTGAAAAATCCCACAAAGGGCAGAGTTTGATTATTTTTCCATTATGTTGCCACATAAATAGTAAAGTTGGTTATTCAGTGAACTTTCTTTGGCTTGACTACGTTTGTTTTTATTTGCTGAGGTGCAATGATTGAATAAACATTATGTTTTCTACCTTAACTTTTCTATCATATGTCTATAATTTGAAAGATAATTGAATATCACATATATTTCTAAAATATATATAGACAAGTGTATATCTAGAATAATTGAGAAGGTTGCATTTATAAGGATGACTAAGGAAATATAATTCTTTTTTAACTCATTTATAATTGGTATTTAATATATATGGATAAAAAGAACTGAAATGTGGGGCTGAGAGATAATACAGTAAAGTAAAACACTTGCCTTGCACACAGCTGACCCATCATGCTTGATCCCCGGTAACCCAGAAGGTCTCCACAGCCTTTCCAGAGGGATTTCTGAACCCAGAGTCAAGAATAAGTCATAAGCATCTCTGGGTGTGTCCCTCAAAAAATAATTACTGGAATGTTAAAATATAATTAAATATAATCTAAATACTCACTTAGCCTTATGCTGGCTGAGTCCAGTTTGGTAAGTTAGTTAAGTTTGGAATTTAATTTTCTTGACTATAAAAGGATTATAAAATCACATCAGAGGGAGGCTATCAAGTTAAATTGTAGAAGTCATGCTATTATATAACATGTCACAGCATATATGTATATAACAGCAGACACAGTCAATTAATATAAGATAATTATAATTTTTTAGACTTCTGGTAAAAATGTTTTCTCAGGTTTGATTATTTTTAATCTTGAACATTTAAAAAACTAGGCATCTTTCATCTGCTACAATTTCCTAATGCATTATATATAATAATAAATGGAATGTCATTATATACATTATATATTAAATGTCATAGAGAATATTCAATCTTTTGCCTTTTGATCAACGCTAAATAAATAGGTAAAGATTAAAAAATAGCAAACTCATCAAATGATAGTAAGATCTCTGTAGGAACCCTGATTTCTTTAATTTCTAGAGATTTCCTGGATGGAGGAAAGAGAAGTCCTGCTAAATGATATTGTCTCTGGAAAATTGATCCACGGGGAAGGAAGTTTGAGCAAAGACAGAAATAAGTGTAGTTCTGAAAGACAGGGCAAGAAATTTGGGGGAGTGAGTCTAACCTAATGAAAGAAGCTTAGGAACAGTTATTTGGGCAGATGAGTGTAAGAAAGTGCATGGTGGGAACTCTTCAGGTAGGGTGGAACTGGAGGCAAACAAATGCCACTTAGTGATAAAACAATGGCAAGTATCCGCAGTGAGATTTGGATTTTAGGTCATTACGACCTGCAGACTCCTGATTAATATTTCCACAGACCTACCCACACTTAGCATCTGGGTGTACATCTGAGGTACAGAATTCTGAGGGGGAGGACTGTAAAATAAAGATGTCTATGATTTTTAGACTCAACTCGTCAGGCAATTCTGAGTTGCTCCTAATATCAACTTGACCTTGTTGTATAGATTCATGCTATTTTAAGTCCAAATTCACCAGTCACTTGTTAGTCTTCTCTGACAACAAGAAGCTCTAGTGAGAAGATAAAACAGTTATATTATTGAGCATACTGCTTAGTTCGATTGGCATTTTTCCTGATGATGGAAGAAATGCATTGATTTCTATTTTGACACAAGTTCTTTATCTGGCAGTGAACCAAGAACAGTTCAAGGGCCAACAATTTTGAAGAGCAAAAAACTAGATGATATAGTCAGAAGTAAAGGAAAAATATAAAGTAGACTGAGGATAAGCATTTCACATACTAATTAAAAACAATTTCCAGAATGAAACAGCCCAAACAATTGTTCAACTATTGACTTCTTTTCACTTTTAAGAAAAGAATTTAAGAAAAATTTTGAGGATCAGGAACCAATTTATGTTCTGATTGTTTATTATGTGCTGTGTACTCTGTTGGACAATATAATTGCATCATTTGTTTGAGAAAACACCTATTATTCTCCAAATGAATTATACATCATGGAAATGTACTTGGAGAAATGCTGGCTCACACATTATCTTTGGATATTCTTTGTTTTCTTAAAAAATAATCACACCATCCCTATACTCTCTTAATTGATTTATTTCTTCCCTATAAATATTTAGAATTCATGCAAATCATTTCTTCACCAAAAGATTTATGGAGTCTGACTATAGCAGTTTCATTGTATTCTGCATTTTGCATAATAAAAATTTTAACTAGTCATCATTAATCTCAATAAAAAACAGAATTTAGCAGGCAATGTTGCGGAAGACAGTTGAAAACCACTCTCTTTACCATTGTAGAGCCTCTAAGTATACCAAGATAGTCAACCTTTATATTAGGATTATTTCATTGTTGATGAGAGAAAAAAAGTAAAAATTAATTAAGCAATGAGAAAAATGAATGAAGATTCACTGGCCACAATAGAGAATCCAGGGGACTAAAGTTTTCAAAGAAATCACTTCCTCTTCATACTAACTCATAAATGGATTCCTTTCCCAAGACTTCAATCATTAAGTAAATTGACTGCTAATATTCCCACATACATAGATATAATTTCTCTTGGTTCACCAACCAAACCAACCATAGACAGTTCACATGCAAATTCAGAAAATTGATTGATCTTAGTTGGTTCATAAACACACTCAAGGACAGACAGCGTGGACAGACAGAGTTGAGAACTGAGTATGTGGCCTGAATTATGTTTTCAAATCTTTTGGGTAAGAGTATAAAATGGGCCAGGGGAATGATGACAGAATAGTTCTATTATTAACAAATCCAAAAGGATCATAAAACAGGAAATTAGTTTTTAAAGGTGCATCACAAGCCTGAAACATATAACACAGAATTAATTTAACTTTGTGCTTATGATTTTATAAAGTAATTAATAATTATCTTTAATATGTTTAACTGTACCATATTTTATATCTTACTTGATCAAAACTCTTGTGTTTTGGTAACATTACATCAGGTAAGACACTTTCCTTGCATGTGGCTAACCCCAGTTTGATCTTCCACATCCCAGATGGTCCCCGTAATCCTACCAGATGTGGATAATCTAAGGGAAGAACCAGGAGTTAAGCTTTGAACACAAAAGAGAATGACCCCAAAACAAAACAAAAACTTTTATTTTATATGCTCTGCTTTTTATGTCTCAGTAAATTTATAGTACATGTTTAAAGAACCCAAATTTGTTCCTGAACTTGATTTTTTTTTCTCCCTCTAAGGACAAAGAAGTAAAGCATGCTTCCAAAGGAACAAGAATATATAATGATTTATAGTAAAACATCTTATATTCAGTGAGCTATTGTTAGTGAGATGACATTTAGCATTTTATCCTGTCTGAGGTCCAACTTGGAACTGAGCACAGTGCTCTGGGTTTTATGACTCGGATCTATGATTTTCATTCAGTATTTCTTCCAAGGAGGAGATGCTCTTTTAAAAACTCTTTTTGCAGAAGTCAGTTCCTTGCTACATGGTATACCCCACAAGGCTTGAAATCCCAAGCTTGAGGAGAAAGGTATAAGAAGTATTTTAGTCATATAAAGAACATACCCCTTCATCAATGCATCATTCCCATCACCAATGTCCCAAATCTCCCTCCTCACCACCCCACCCCCGCCTGTACTCTAGACAGGCTTTCTACTTCCCTCATTCATTCACATTGTTATGATAGTTCTTAAAGTGTTGTTATTTCTCTAATTACACTCACCACTCTTTGTGGTGAACTTCATGTCATGAACTGGACCTCCCAGCCCTCCTCTTTGTCTCTGAGGATTATTGCAAAAATGTCTTTTACCAACTACAATCATATTTGTAATCAAGGTGTTTAAGTAAAGATATTAAAAAACAAATCTATATATCTTCAACAGACTACTTCTGAACAAGCATACAGTTAAAATAAAAATGTCATTATATGCTCTTTACTAGATTGAAACCCAACTACAATCATGTTTGTAATCAAGGTGTTTAAATAAAGATATTAATAAAAAGAAGTATTTTAAAAGATATACTTTAAATATATATATTATAGAGTGGAGTGATTACAGTGGATAGGATGCTTGCTTTGCAAGTGGTTTCAATCTCTGTAGAAGTGCACAGATCAGGAGTAAGCCATGAGAACAACTGAATGTGGCCCCCAAACCAATAACTCAGTTACTAAGTAAACTTGTTGTTTGCCTTTTCTGTTTTTTTCAGGTATGAGGTGAAGTGAATTTAACCACTACCCATTCTTTCCCAAAGTAATAAAGTATCTTAACAAGTGCCATATTTGAATCCTGGAATGCATCCTATTGATAATACTATTGCCTTTGCCAGTTGCCTTGTGTTCTTCTAGTTGGTTCTTCTTGGAAACCACCACATTTTCTCCTCTAGAATGATTAATTACCTTAAAATAATGCTCTTGTGTTCCGTTATGTTGACTGTCAGTAAATTCTTTTGTACCTTTTGACAAGTTTTAAAGAGAGCCTCAAGTTGGGTATTATATATCCAAAGGGATCCAATCAATATCCAAATTGCTTGAAGTGACGAGTGAGCCTAGAAATTTGTTGGTAAATAAACATGATAATTCTTGACAATCAATGGGACAGTTTAGTCAAGTAAATCTTAAGAGTATAGTTTTCACTAATAAGCATTTGTCAAACTGTATTACTCAGCAAACTAGCTTACTTTAGGGAATTATTCGCAGCCAGTTTTAACAAAACCATTGTCAAAAGAAAGCAAACATAAAATATAGCTTGCCCATAATGCAAGAAGATGGTGCCTGCTTCGAAGGTATAACTATAGAATTGCTGACAGAATCATCAATCAGTACATGTCATTTCTTCATATGTAACATTCATTAGCTCACAGGGAGAGAAACAATGAATCCCTTTGCCTTTCTTCCTTTCTATCACCAAAAACAATCTGAATACCAGCTTTACAATATTCATAATATGTGTCTTTACATCTCACAGAGTTAGGAATTTTAAAGATAAAAGTGATCTGAAATAAGGATGGCACAGAAACAAACACATGTGATCAAATAAATTAATTCTAATTGGATTTAATGACAAATCTCTGACACACTGTAGTGAAATTATCTATGAATTATTTAAAGTATTTTTCTATAATGAAAGATACTTAATCCTTTTAAATTCATCTAGTTTGTTGCTAATGGATATTCTCTATAAGAAAAAAAACTCAGTTATTTGATCTAAGTTCCTTTTTGAAGTCTTTCAGATTTATGTAAAGAGCTTTTTCCAGTTGGTACTTTAAAGAACAATTTGTTTTTCACATTATTAATGGCAAGACAGGAATTGAAATTTGAATATTTGATTTACTAAAGTGGATCTTACTAACATTAGATATCAGAAATTCATGATCCAAATCCAAATGTACCTTTTTAACTTATTACATAGTCCAAATAATTGACAATTGGATTTACATTTATTCCAAAGCATTAAAAATTTTATTTTGCATTAATGTTATCTCACTAAGAGTTGGTATTATTTTATCCGAATAGCCATTTGGTTATTACGCTTAAGAGGCTTCCACATGCACTAGCTATCATGACTAAAACTTGAAAACTAAAAATTCTGGCCACATATTAAAATGTTGACATTTCATGACAAATGGTTAGCATATAAATCTTCTTGCTCACAATGACACACAGAGTTTGAGAATTTTATACAGTTTATAAGAAAAAGCTCAGAGAATGGAAGTAACTTGTAGTCAGAGGGAACTTCCATAGCATTTCCTCCAGGAGATCATAGAGTCTCAGGGAAAATGACTGTAGGACTTCTTGACAGAATTATAAATCCTTTGAGAAATGAGATAAAAATTAGAGTCAAATAGAAGGGGTGAATCAGGGGCCTGAGAGATAGCACAGCTGTAGGGTATTAGCCTTGTATGCAGCTGACCTGGGAGGGACCCAGTTCAATTCCCGGCATCCCCTATGGGCCCCCAGCCAGCCAGGGCTGATTTCTGAGTGCAAAGTCAGGAGCAACCCTGAGCACTGCTGAGTATGGCCCCAAACCAATCAATCAATCAACAAGTAAATAAAGTTTTTTTTTTTTAAAGAAGTCATGAATCTGTGAATGACCTTTCCCCATTCAAACCATTGTCCAGGATAAATATTCTTGGGTCTCTGTATTATTCAATGATAATAAACTTTAAGGTGATGGAGATTTTTCCTAGGATGAAGAGAGGGAATGAGAGAAGCACAGTATGTTTCCCTACATACTCACAAGGATGCTGGAGGTGCCACTATCTCCCTGGTCAGTGATAAAATGAGATTTAGAACACAGAGAATCCACATAGTAAGCAGCATCTATCCGTATACCTATTCTCACATTGCAAAAGCATTGCTGCAAACTTAACACCAACTATTCCATGCTTCAATAAATAATTTTGTTGCAATAAAGCATGTGAAAATCTGCACCAAAGGGAAAGATTAATGCCTGTGCTCTCCCTTCCTGTCAACATCTTCCTATTTAATAAAAGTTGTTGTTAATGTTCCAAAAAATAGATTTGAGTGTGTTGGTCAATAGGTATAAAATTATTTTTATCTAACAGAAAAGGAAATTCAATGTAGTAGACTAGATTCCCCAAATGTTACTCTTGTACTCTTAAAGAATAATCAGGATATTTTTTTTAATTTAAGGACTGTGGTTGAATTTTGCTCAAATAATGTACACTATCACTGGTGTCTCTCATATCCCTTCCACCCTCACCCCTGCTTGTCTCTGGGAAGGCACATTTTTTTCTTCTATCTCTCTCTGCCTTTTTTACCCATTTTTGACCTCATTTTTATTTTAATGAAATGTTAATGAAGGGGTATTATGCATTTTACTTTATCACAGTTTAGCACCCGTTTTTGTCCAGAGTGATCTGTTCCTACTATGATTATCTTAATGGACCCTTCTCTATCCTAACTGCAATCCCAGATCTTTGTCTCATGCTTCCTACCATGGACTAGTCCTCCTGGCCTTCACATTAATTGTCTCTGGATTTTATTAACATTCTATATTTTCTTTTTCTTACATCCCTAAAATGAGTCAAATTGTTATATCTATATCCCTCTACCTCTGGCTCATTTTACATAATGTAATAATCTCATTATCCTATCACGTATAAGCAAATTTTATAAATTTTCCTGAGAGTTATGTAGTATTCCATTGTATAGATGTACCACAGTTCTTTTAGCCTTTCTGAGCTAGGTCTCAAGTACTTGAGTCTTATTTCCAGATTTCAGCTATTGTATGTAGTGCGGCAATGAAAATAGGAATGGAGAGAGCTTTATTGCGTGTTGTTTTTGTATTTTAGAACCTGTCCCTAAAAGTGGTATTGTTGGATCAAAGGGAACCTCAGTTCAGAGTTTTTTGAGGAATATCCATATTATTTACCAAAAAGACTAAACCAGTATTCATTATCACCAGCAGTAAATGACAATACCTTTCGTCCTCATATCCATTCTAGCATTGATTGTTTTTAAGCAGTGCCATTAAATTATTCATATGTGCCCTTTCTTCCTTTCTGATGAATGTTTGCAAAGTTATAATTTTTTCTCCCAATACCATTTTTCTATGTCCCACAGATTCTGGTAATTTGTGTCTTCATTCTCGTTTGTTTCCAGGAAACTTTTGATTACCTCTCTGACCCACTGGCTATTTAGTATAAAAGGTGTTTGATTTTCTGATGTTAGGGTTGTTTCTATGTGTCTTTTTGTTATTTCTTTTTGTTTTCAATGCCTCATGGTCTAAGAAAATAGTTGATACAATTCTTATCCTATTGGTAGTAATGTTTTATGGCCCAGTATGTGGTCTATCTTAGAGCATGTTTCATGTGCATTGGAGAAGAGACCCCTATATACCCAGAATATGTATCTATTTATCTCTGTATATGGGCTATCTATCAATCTCTCTATCAATCTATCTATCTATCTGCCTATGGGCTATCTATCTAGTTATGGGCTATTTATACACACACACACACACACACACACACACACACACACACACACACACACAAAACCACTCTTTCATTTCTTTCTTCAAAGCCAGTATGTCTCTGTTGAAGCAGTATTGTTGTTGGCAGCAGTGGCTTAAGGGCACTGTAGATAGCTCTGACTGGGCAGAACCTCAGGGCTTGCTGGTGGCTTTATTTCTTTTTTAATTCTATCTCTACAATCTCATTAGAATATTCTCTTTATTGATATTAATTATTTTGGCTTTTAAATTCATTTGAACTACCCTTTTCATCTTATGAGCTCTTCAAACCAATGTTTATTTTAAAATGTTGACTCAATTTTCTATTTGTTTGTACTTCAATAATAAAAATAAATTATTTGGGAAAATAATGTAAAAATAAGGACACAAAAACTCTGGTGATGGGAAGCAGCTTCCAAGCTGTTATGATCAAGTGGGCCTCAGGCACAACTTGAAAGATACCTTGCAGAGCTAGTGGTACCCTAGCATACATATCAGGCAAGTGCATACAACAGAATATACCAGTTCTTGCCACTTTTCTAGGCACTTAACATGTGTTATATAGCTGGGTGAAGTCAGTGGACAATGCCACCCTCAATATGATGCCACTTACATTCTCCCTTGGCTCCCTACCACTTCCATTCATTTTTCTATTATCTTTATAGCCTTATTGGACTTTAAGTCACTGCCAGTTTGCTAAACTTTCTGCTCTGAGTTTCTAATTTCTCTTGCTGTAGTCTCTAATGAACAGCTTGAAGATAATAATTCATACTGGCTCTGGGACTACACTTCTTGCAGAAATTCTGTAAGTTTTCCTGGAAATAATGAAATATTTTTTCCAAAGAATAAAAAAGTTAAGTTTAATGTCACCTCTCTATACCATAAATTCTGAGTCACAGTATTACTGCTTTGTCAGAGGTAATGTTCTTCAAAATATTCAGGGTAGGCTCTTCCTTCTAGAAAGGGCCAGAACTATGCAATGGAAATGAAGAAAGTCCATAAGGGAAGTTCTTGCTTAAAGTATAGACAGATTTTTTTTTTTTGGTTTTTGGGTCACACCCTGCAGTGCTCAGAGGTTACTCCTGGCTCTATGCTCAGAAATTGCTCCTTGCAGGTTCAGGGGGACCATATGGGATGCCGGAATTTGAACCATCATCCTTCTGCATGCAAGGCAAATGCTCTACCTTCATGGTATTTCTCCAGCCCCTAAAGTATGGGCAGATTTAAAGAAAAGATCAGTGAAGATCTCAATGCTTTGCTCTTTCCCCGCCACACCCAATTTTGTAACCTCTAAAAATATAACTTAGGGTACTCAGGTACCACATCTTGCTCTTTTTAGATTCTCAGTGTTATGCCAAAATATTCCCTTTTCCTAGAGACCCAGAGCCTTCAACTCACAATAAGTCTTTTTGGTCTGATCTAGTATATTCTGGAATTATCTAGATTATTAAATTATTAAATTATTGATGTTTATCCTATGAATCAGTTTGATGTTCATTTGTTCAGACATTCAGCTTTTAAGAACTAGTGATCTGGAAAATTTCCCCCTGTACTCTTAAACTATTATCACAATATTATTTCTCAGTTTCAATTTTTGTATAGACAGTTAGTTTGAAAAACTGAGAAGGAATTAGTTCAAATAGCAGCACAACACGCTCTTTCCTCTGAAAGTACAAAGAGGGAGAAGAAAGGCAGACAGTTTACACATGTGAGAGCAAAGATAAATGAACAGTGTCGCCTTTAAAAAGTCCTGCAAGTCTGAAAGACAAGCATACCTTTTTCCCTTGGAGGATTAAACTGGAAGACCAAAGATTCCTAGGAGAGCAAATTAAAAATAGTCCCTGTTTTATATTCTCTTTTGAACACTGAATCTCAAGAGAAGATTAATCAGAGCCAATTTCTGTTTGTGTTTCTTCTTTGTCATGCAGACACAGGAATGGCCTACTTTACCTTTTCTTAATTAGGGTTAGAATAGCATATCTAAAGCTTGTCATTTACCTCTTTATTTTTTTTTTTCAGAGATTTTTCTTCACTGCAAAAAATCTTTTCTGAGCCTTTTAGCAAATTGTAGTTCATAAAAAAATTTGTAAAGACTCCAAATAGTTTGTACTTCATGTTAGAATCCTGAACAAAACACTCTGGCCAAGAGAGTGAGCGAGACTATCAGAAACACTACTGTTGCCTGAATCCTGCAAGACTGACAATTTTATTGCACATATCTATTCTCTAAATTAGAAGAATTTCAGGGGAATTTCTCCGCATCCACGAGTCTTGTCTTTTCTTTGTCCTTTGCTGTTCTGGACTT
>PVKC010017070.1:0-20420 GCA_004027635.1 Crocidura indochinensis
TGTGATTGACAAAATTGTTGATAGTTGTATTTTGGCATATAATATTCAACAACAATCCCCACCACCAGTGTCAACTCCCATCACCAGTGCTCCCATTTCCCATCATCTTCCATTCCTTGCCTGCCAGTAGCATCACATCACAAAGTTTGGTGGTCGAAGCTTAGATTTTATGTTTTTCGGTGCTGTTGTGCCAGTGTTTTGGGTTTATAGCTAATATCACTCCCCCACATCACCAATATAATGAAAGCACCCTTCCCTCCCTTTCTCATCTTTTTTCTTCTAGCACTGATTTCTTTCCTCTTCTGACCTTCTATGTAAGCTCTGGGGCCAAAGGGGATCTAGCATTCCTTCTGTTCTTACATTACATTTCCTCATCCAGGTAGTCTATAGATCACAGAGAAGTGAGATCAAACTTGTTTGTCGTTCTTCACTCAACATGTTATTGTCCAGTTCCCAACCAGGTTGCAGCAAGTCGCATGATTTCATTAAAAAAAAAAAAGAGCTATCGTTTTTAATAAGAATTTGGAGCAATAGCACAGTGATAGGGCATTTTCTTGCATGCGGCTGACCCAGGGTGGACCTCGGGCTCAATCCTCGGAGTTACATATGGTCCCCCAAGCCTGCCAGTAGCAATATTTGAGTGTGGAGCAGGAGTAACCCCTGAGCAGGTGTGGCCCCCCAAACAACAACAACAAAATGAAGTAGAAGAATTTAAGGGACTGTCCCGTCTTGCAGGACTCCGTTACTCGTGGGTATAGAGGGGTTCCAGCCTGAAAATAGAATGGGGAGAAAGAAGGGGGCCAAGCAACACGAGGCTTGTCAAGGCTCCGTTTTATTGATCGGTACAGGCTTCTTTTAAGGACAATTTTTACAGAGGATGGAGAGAAGGCAGGATAAATAGCCCGCATTACAGAGGTCACCTTACAGCTAATCTTTACATACCATCTTTACATAAGGGGCACAGGAACATCTCAAGGTTAGTGAGGTTTTGAGGATGTCACCAGCTTCCTGGAATGTATGCCTGATGGGAAAGTGATATTTCTTAGGGCTCTGGGGCTAGCTAATGCCTTAGGTTATGTACTCTTGCCACACAGACTGGTTTGTCCTGCTGAATTCCATATTGGTCTCTGACAAGGGACTGGAGCAATAGTATAGCAGGCAGGGCACTTGCCATGCACAAAATAAATGGATAAAAATGCAAATAGGAAAGTCAGGGAGATTGTTCAATGGCTGCACTAAAATGCTGCTTTGCAAGCAGGAACTCTGATTTGATCCTTGTCAACACAGGGTTCAATAGCTCCTTGAGTAACCCAAGTACTACTTGGTGTGGCCCCAGAATTCTATATATGAGTCAACTGGGCTTTGAAGCTACATTGATGCCCTCAGTAGAGCTATAGTTTGATGGCATGGTGACTCCCAAGTGATGCTTGTGGAAAGACCATTCATGGACCAGATGACCATGGCTGCTTTTCCGGCCCTCTGTCTCAGCTCCAGAGCTCCCCGAGGCTTCTTCTTTGGAGACAGGATACTCTGTCTTTGGACCTTTCAGAGAGCCAACAGTTTGGGCTGTGTGAAGGTTAGGGCGGTAGTTGTATCTCTTCCTGATGCTTGTGTGGGCATATTGCTTTAAAAAATAATCTGATGGTCTCCCTGCTAGCTCAGCTTTCAAGACAAAAGATGAATGACAGATCATTTCACTCACACCCAGATAACTCAACCCACAGAAAGTCTTCCTTTTTGTTGAAGAAACTGTTTGGAAATGTAGAGGCTGAGAAGGATCCAGAGTCACTGGGTTTTGTCCTGGGGTGGCTTGTTTTTTGGACAGGCCCACACCTGAAAGTGCTTAGGAAGTACTCAGAAGTGCTCAGAAAGTGCTCTGAACCATACGTGATACTTGGGATAAAACTATGGTCAACTGCATGTAAAGCTAGCACCCCACCCACTCTACTATCTCTGTGGCCCCAGAAGTATTTTTGTTTGCTTGTTTGTTTGTTTGTTTTTGGGGCACACACGGTGTTGCTCAGGGGTTACTCCTGGCTATGCACTCAGAAATTGCTTCTGACTTGGGGAACCATATGGGATGCCAGGGATTGAACCCAGGCTTGTCCTGGGTCAGCTGCACGCAAGGCAAATGCCCTATCGCTGTGCTATCACACCAGCCCAGGAGTATTTTATTTTTATTATCATTATTATCTAGAGGGATTGTATATCCTGTAGTGGTGCTTGGGGGCTACTTCAAGCTAGATGCTTGTTCTCTAGGGTGCTTGGGGGGGGTCATCATGAGATGCCAGAGGTCAAACTCAAACTCAGGGCACCTTCACGCAAAGTATCTGCTATATCACTTGGAGCTGCCTCCCTGGCCCTGTATCAGGAGTATTATAGAGCAAAAAAATTTAACAGGCTGTCTATGGACCTTTACCTATTTATAGGTGTATCTAAGTTAAAAGGCATTGTTTGCAAGATTCTGGAGAAGATCCTACGGGTCACAGCTATAGCTTTTTTCTATCCTTCTGAACACAATCAATCCTTCACCCGAGAAAATCAATAAAAGTTGTTCAAGCCAGTGTTTCTCTATGTTTTTTTTTTAGCATGTTTCCTTCCTGTTCCCTCAGTTGAGAAACCCTGGTCTAGGCTATCTTGGGAGTCAACAGTTACACAGAGAATAAAGGGGCCTTGGGAGTTCAATCATTCCCTACTTGTATAAAGAATGTTGAGTTCCTAGAGAGAGTGGAGATCCCCTTCCGGAATTTAAGTGTGTACTGGAGGCAAATCTGTAGTAGATTGTGGTCTAGACGGGACCCAATTACTCTACCCCAGACTGTGAGGTAGAACCGGTTGTGTCATCTCATTCTCTTTCCTTTTGAATGTGCACGTAAGGGAAAAGCTAGAGATGTTACTTTGTCCAATCTGTCTAACCTGACAGAGGCTGGCGGTTTGCTATCACTCAATCCTGCACTTGTTTTCTCTCTCTTGCAGATGACCCAGTGTTTCTCTGAAGTCGGTAGGTGCATGGAACTTCACACCGAAAGCAGTTAGGTTTTGAGGGTGCCTGAATCCAACCTGTGGACCTCCAAGGATTAGGTGCAGAGTGCTAGCTAGTCTTAATGGGTTGGTCTCCTGATCTCGGTGGCAGCCAATCCAGGCAGGAGTGTAGAATGCAAAGTCCCCTGTTCCTGGAAGGAAGATAGGGCGCTTTGGAGAAAGACATTTTACTGTTCAAAGCAGGAAACCAACACCTGAGAGGCACGTGTGAGATGGCCACATGGGAAGAATGGACAGGCTCCTGCCTAGAGAATGTGGATGGGGTGGGTAAACTGGAGAAAAGAGGGAACAAAAGACTAGGGAGTGGGGAGAGGATGCTGTGGAAGCCAAAGGGCTGAGTGCAGGCTAAGACATGAGAAGCTTGGAATGATCCTAACAAACCTTGAATCGAATCCAAGCACTACATAAGTGGATGCCAGAGATTAAGCATCACCCTGGCTATCAGCAGCCAACACTAAAAAGTGCCTTCCTACCTTAGCAGAAAAAAGAAATTAGAAATTTGGGGGGGGGGGGCGGTCAGTGAATCAGGGTTGTCACTTAGAACCAGTGGCATCATTTGGGAATAGTGAAGGGAGTGTGATGAGCAGCCTGGATTTTTCTTAGGACCCTCTCCAGAGTGGCTGATCCCACACACCCTGATTCCAGGAGATTTGAGGAGCCTCCAGGTAGAGCTTGTTGAAGACAATTTTACATTGGAGGACCATGTCTTTTTAATGAACATAAGCTGGATACTTCGAGCTGATGGTAAGTTTGCTTCAAGTTTGCTTACTCGAGCCAAAAGGAATAGATTTTATGAGCTATTAATTCAACTCCAAGACATAATTCCCATAAAATACAAAAGCATGCACCAAAAGCCACATCTTAGAATGCTTATAGTACCATAATTTATAATTGCCAAAATATAGGATATATCTGGTACTTTACATACATAATTAAAACCACGAAATAGAATCAAAATCAAAAGAAGTATCTGTGACCACCCACAATTTATAAGTTTGTGAAATCACTGTGCTTATACTAAGTTGGTTCATTTTTGTATGAATTGTTCATGTTTATATACATACTTCACTCATATGAATGATTTTTCTAAACATAAAATCAGATTCAAACATTTCATCTACAGTTATACAAACCATATGAGTCTTCTAACCAAAAAGAAAAACACACAAAACATACTGAACTAATCTAAGCTCTTAGAATTCAAGATAGTGGTTATTTCTGAGAGGGAATGACCTAAAAGAGTTAAATGGAGGGCTGTATTTTCTCTACTTGGATACTTTCCACAAGAGTGGAAATTTAGCCAATGGCATGTTTTATCTGATTACTGTTCTGTGGTTGTTTGCTTTGTGGAAGGAAAAGGTAAGAGCAGAGGAGATTCACTCAGGTAGATTACTTTCCCACTTTGCAAAATTATCAAAAAAAGTCAATGTACATCCCCCGAGGCGCCTTATAAATTATTTAGCAATCCAATTTTTGGGTCCTAAAGCCTATGTACTGCTAAACTTTGTTTCATTTCATCTAGTGTGGAATCAGGGTATCAAGCAGAGGGATGAGTTGGCTGTACAGGCAGGGTTGGGGAAAAGGGGAAAGAAGAGAGGATAAAGCAGGCACCATGTCCATGGAATCCCAACAAGAGCTGCTGTAAGTGTGGTAGAGCAGGGAAGAGCAGGGCCAGGTACCCTCAGACCACTAATCAGAAATCACTGTATTTTTTTTTGGTCTACAAGACACACCTGACCATAAGATGCACATAGTTTTTAGATGCTCTCCTCCGCTGCACTCAGGCTTCAGCTCCCGGTGGCATTTGCTCCAGAAGATGTACTTTTGGGGGGGAAAATTGTGCTTATGTTATGAAAAATAACAGTTTCAGTTTCTGAAACTGCGGGTCATGACCCCATAGAGGAGTTGCATCACTTAATGTGGGGTACTGGAATAGTTGGCAATTATAAAAGACTCCTAGACATTCAATGAAGAGCAATTCATGGGGCCGGGCGGTGGCGCTGGAGGTAAGGTGCCTGCCTTGCCTGCGCTAGCCTAGGATGGACTGCGGTTCGATCCCCCGGTTTCCCATATGGTCCCCCAAGCCAGGAGTGACTTCTGAGCGCATAGCCAGGAGTAACCCCTGAGCGTCACCGGGTGTGGCCCAAAAACCAAAAAAAAAAAAAAAAAAAAGAGCAATTCATGCTAAATAAAATGTACGAATAAAGTGCTTGCAATATTACGCTTCTTGAACCAAAAGAGGTGACAGATGGGGAAAGTTTATTTTTAAAATTGATTGATTGATTGGTTTTTGGGCCACACCGGCAGTGCTCAGGGGTTACTTCTGGTTCTGCACTCAGAAATTGCCCCTGGCAGGCTGGAGGGCCACATGGGATACTGGGAATCGAACCAGGTTTCTCCCAAGTCAGCCGCATACAAGACAAATGCCTACCACTGTGCTTTCTCTCCAGCCCACAGGTGGGGAAAGTTTTAGAAGCCCTGAATTAGAAGAAGTAGTAAAACTAGCACTAAGAGTCTGTTGCGTTTGTTGATGGTGCTTATGGGTTGTAGTACCTGAGCTAACGCAGTAGGAATGGCAGGAAAGGGCATTTCTGGGAGAGGAATTAGCACAGATAAAGGGGCAGTGAGAAGTGGTGAGAAGGATCACTGTGGATCCGTCAAGGATCTCTAGGGTTCCCTGTCTTGCCCTCTTAGAACAAAGCCTTTGTAGGTGAAAATTGGGTTCACCTATGAGGGGTTTGAACCCATCATCTGTAAGCTTTGGCAAAACTCCCTGTGACTCCCTAAGCCTCAGTTATGGCATCTGTAAACTGGGGGTCACAATGCCCCTTAAAGCTGTTGTCAAGGTGAACAGCAATGAATCGTGAAAGGCGTCAAAAAGAAAGTAGGTCAGAGAATATGCGCTACATAAACAACTGCCCCCTTGCCTGTCTTGCAGCCAGCATCCTGTCACTGAAAGCCACCAAGATCTGTGTAACAGGCCTTGACAAAGTTCAGTTCTACGGCTGTGTGAGGTGCAACTACACAGAGGTCTTCCAGACTCAAACTAAGCCCTCTGGTGACAAAGTAAGCGCTTTTTAGGGGCTCAGAGAATTCCTATCAAAACTGGGGCCTTTGGAGGCGGAGAGATAGCACAGAGGTAGGACATTTGCCTTGCATGCAGCCGACCTAGACTGAATCTGGGTTTGATTCCTGGCATCCCATATGGTCCCTGGAGCCTGCCAATGGCCTCTTCTGGTCTATGTGCCTTTGGCAAGCTTTCATCTCTGGGCCCCCAGTTTTTTCTTCTTCAAAATGAGGGGAGTAGTCTGAAATTAGACCCTAGTTTCAAGGCTCTGAGTATGTGGGCTAATGACCAATTGCCTGGGGTCTATTCCCTGAATAGACATTGACTAGTGGCCTAAATTGTTCTAAAGAAATCAAATTATAAATGAAAAGGACCACATGGGGGCTGGAGCAATAATAGCACAGCGGGGAGGGGGTTTGCCTTTTACATGGCCACTAGGGGTCCCATCCCCGGCATCCTATACGGTCCCCTGAGCCTGCCAGGAGTGATTCCTGAGTGCCATACGGTGTAGCCCAAAAACCAAAAAAAAGAAAAGAAAAGAACAACACGAAGACATATTTATTTGAAGCATTTCGGAAATCTAGAGACCCCTGCTTTGCGTTTCAGTGGATGTTTTCCTACATTGGCTTTCCTGTTGACCCGAGCACAAATTATTTCATTGGGGCCAATAATATCCCCAGTGAAACACTAAATGGACATGACCCTTCCATCTCGGTGAACTTCACCTCTCCAGGTAAGCATCTTCATGCTTCTGTTGTTCTCTGTCTCACTTCGATGTTTCCTTGGGGTTATGTGTTCTGATACAGAGACCTAAGGGAACTTGGGCAAGGTTTTTGGAGTTGCTGAATCTTTTGGAAGGGGAAGATTGATTCATATCTGGCAGTCTCCGGGCTTACACCTGTCTGTTCAGGGATAATTCCTGGAAAGACTCAGGAAACCATATGCTGGAAATAATGGAGGGCCAGCTGTGTGCAAGACAAGCGCATTGATTCCTGTACTATGGCTTTATTCCCTTGCTGAATCATTTCTGCAGCTCACAGAAAAGATAAAACTGGGTAAAAATGTAAGCAAAAGCCCTTTTCTGTGTATCAGGCAAAAATTGAGTATTATCTTAAGAGACCAGTCCTGAAACTTACCCCAGAATGTGTTTTGGTATTGCCACATTTACCAGAGAAATGGAGAACTTAAGTAACTTGTATTGAGTTATATAGTAAAACAAACAAACAAACAAATAAACACAGAGGCTCAAACTCCCTTTATATTATTTTTAAGGGGAGGAAGCACTCCTGGAGATGCTCAGGGGTTACTCCTGGCTCTGCACTTAGGAATTACTCCTGGCAGTGCTCAGGGAATCATCTAGGATGCTGGGATCAAAATCAGGTTGGCCATGTGTAAGGTTATGTGCTAGGCCCTATAATTCCGGCCCCTCAGATTCCTTGATCAATACAAGTTAGCTAATGCTTTTTATTTTCATCTGGGCTTTCTACCTGGTTTGTTATTGGACAGCATGAGGCTTAGTATAAGGAGCTATAGATTCCAGAAGGCTCTGATTTCTCCACAAAAGAAAGGATGACATAGAGCATAAAGCTGGTTCTTTTGCCTAGGGTGTGTGAGATCCTGGGTGACCAAAACAGCATGTTTCCCCTCAACCTTGATGAGATCCCCTCTTCTATATCTCCTCCAGTCGTCTGTCTAAGATGCAAAAGCCAAATGAGACCACTCAGTTCATTTCTGGCCTTTGGCATGGAAGTCAATGGTGTGTTGGTGCCATATTCCTTTCTCTACTGGGGTTTACAGCTTTCTCATTGAGTCCCATCTCCTCATTAAAACCATTTTTTTTTCCAATTTTAGATTTAAACAAAAGTTGCAGAGATAATACAGAGTGGTCCCGTATTTCAGCTATGCCATCCTTAACATATAACATAACTATCCTACCATTGTTAAAACTAGGAAGCCAACATTAAACCGAACCTCAGACTTTATTTGGACTTCACCCACTTTTCCACTAATTTCCTCTTTCTAAACTAGTTGCATTTAAGACCCTTGTGACTTCTTAATCTCTTCTGGACTGTGGTCATTTCTTCCTCTTTCCTTGTTTATCTTGTTCTTGACATTTATGGACACCAGCCAGGGTGCAAAATGTTCAAAGTTTGTCTCAATAGACTATGGGAATATGGGATTGAGTAAAAGTTTAAAAGTCACACCCTTTTTCTCACTTCCTATAGATGGGTAACACACTTGTATTACTTGTGGGTGCATCGAAGCATAACTTTCTCGTGTAAATCTAGTATCTTCCCTTCTTGTAACTCTAGTTTCTGGAAATAAGTCTTTATCTCGTCCTGAGGTTGCTCAAGTGCCACCTCCTGGAAGGGACAGTGTTGATAGCTATTACCAAACCTTACTTTTAATTACTTTGGGGTTCGATGCTATAGGACTTTCTTAGTTCTGTAGTCAGGTATGACCCCTGGTGGCACTCAGGTGTTCAAACCAACGTTAGCCAGTGCAAGACAAGTGCCATGCTGCCTGCACTATCTCTCCTGCCCCAACCAAACCTCATTTTATTTTTATTTTATTTTGCTTGGGGTTCAAACCCAGCAGCGATGCTCATGGGTTATTCCTGATTCTGCACTCAGAAACCACTCCTGGCTGTGCTTGGGTGACCATATGGGATGCCAGGGAATAAAATCTATTCCATCTCATTCAAGGCAATCACCTTACCTGCTGTGCTATCTCTCCAGCCAGTATGCAAACCTCATTTTAAAAGGATGCCCAAGGTCTTTCTCAAGACCACTGATACTGTTTTTATAGAGACTCTAGTTATTGATCCATGGAGGGTCATTTTCTGTTCAACAGTAAAAATCTTAATACCCAGTTTAAATCTGCTATCTTACCTCTTTTCTGGAATGTTCTGGTGATTGAGTACAGTTACGGTATATAGAAACCTGTGTATATAGTGACCAAGGAGATGGACTGGAGATACCTTCTTCTAAAATATAAAAACTCTCATTCAAATTTCCAGGCTGCTTGGACCGAAGGATGAAATATCAGAAAAAGTGCATCAAGGCTGGTAAGTTAAATACAGGACTTGCAATTTTTTATTACAAGAAGCTCATCATTGGAACCATTGCAGCTCAGTTCACTTTCTAACAGATGGAGAAAATGAAGACGAGAGTGATAGAGTTCTGCTTCCAAAAAGTGGAGACTGGCCTGTGCCAGCATTATTCCCACTGAGTCAGGCAGATTTGGTCCAGGGAAGGACAGAGTCTTAGCAGGTCTGCATGGTGGAAAACACTCCACCCCATAATTCAGTTATCCCAGGTTACCCCAAAGGTGTTGCCAGTTGAAGGTTCTCCTTGATAGGATGGTAAGTCTATCTGCTAAGATATCTCTTCACCAGCCTGTAGCTATGTCCTCCCCATTCCCATTCAACCTTGTATTCAGATCAAAGAATACTTGAGATAGATAGTCAAACTAAAGAAATAACCCTGAATCATGCTTTCTACTGTGTCTTCACAAGGGCTTGCCATCACAGGCTACACCAGAGGTTCTCAAACTTATTTTTTGTTCATTTATTTTTAGAAGGAATTAAATTAATCAATTAATTAATTTTGGTTTTTGAGCCACACCTACTGACATTCAGGGGTTACTTCTGGCTCTATGCTACAAAATAACTCTTGAAGTCTCAGGGGATCATGTGGGATGCCAGGAACTGAACTTGAGCACATACTGGGTTAGCAGCATGCAAGGTAAACGCCCTATCACTCTGCTATCACTTGGCCCTCTCAAACTTATTTGACTATCTGCACCTTTCACTTTTCAGAAAAAAAGACTCAGTTCCTCTCTGGAAGTCTTGTCTTTAAGAACACAGAGAAAATATCTCCCAGTTGCACCCAAAGTTATGTTCACCTCCTGGGTTGATTTAATACCTTCCCAGTTGTTATCTCCCATTCTAAACATATTGAGACAGACATATCTGGGGGTGGTGAGGTAGTGCTCAGGGCTTACTCCTTTCTCTGAGCTCAGCAATCATTCCTGGCTGTGTCAGGGAAAATATGGGATGCCTGGAATAAAACCTGAGTCAGCCACATTCAAGCAAATTTCCCTACACACTGTACTGTCGCTCCAGTCTCTAGGCCAGACTCTTAGAACTCATCTCTACTCTTGGAATTCTGAAATGAGTCCTTTCAGGAGAGTCAGTGCCAAATGTCCTTTTTTATTTTTGGTTTTTGGGCCACACCCAGTGGCAATCAGGGGTTCCTCCTGACTCTGGGCTCAGAAATCATTCCGGGAAGACTTGGAGGACTATTATCAGATGCCAGGGATCAAGCCTGGGTCCATCCTGGGTTGGCCAGGTGCAAGGCAAATGCCCTACAGCTCTGCTATCTCTCCGGCTGTATGTCCTTTTATGAAGGGTTTTTGCAAAGATTTGTAAGATTTGAAGCAATGTAATCATAGGATGCTAATGAGGCAAGTGATACTTGAAGAATCATTCCACATCTTCTATACTCTCCCTTCCTGCAAGGCATCTCCATGTGTCTTATAGACCCCATCAAGCACAGTTTCTTGTGGCCAAGAAGACTACTAGGAACTCTGTACTTAAGCTTTTGCTGCTGCATGGAGACCACCACAGTTGTGAGATGGTCTCGAGGACCTTGAGCCAGTCCTAGCTCAAACTCTTGAAGAAAAGAGTGTGCTGGAACCCAAGTCTGACAATGTCAGGTGTGCTATTATAGATCATGTACCTGAAAAAAAAAACTTCTGGCTAGGGTGGGGGGCTGCAAAAACATTAATCTTCTACTAATCTGAAAGTCCTATGAGCGGAACTCTGACTTTCTCCCATAGGGCAGATGGTAGGTGGATCTCCTCTGTAAAATTACCTTTGTGCTGTATCTCCAACCCTAGGTGAACAGGTCTAAAGCAGGATCATGCATGAAATAATCCAGGCCAGGCTGAGGATGCAACATGTGTAGTCTGGCAGTCTTCTACCTCGTATCAAGAGCAAGATGCCTGCCAGAACTGTCATTTTTATTTCGTACAGAGATCACCCCTGGGTGGGGGGAGTGAGGATAGAGTAAGGATATATAACTCAGGCTATCTGAGCCAGTCCTGCCAAGTTTTATATGTAAGACAATCTCTGTTTGGGGGTAAAAATAAGTTGTAAGCAAACAGATACAAAGGAACCATGATGATCTTCATTTTGGGTAAAATAAGGTATAACCTACTACTCCTTTAAGGTTTTCAACTGCTGGTCCTCAGGCTTTTATTCCTGTAAACAGGAATAAAAGGATTGAAAAATGACTGCTGCAAACCACAAGTTCCCAAACTTTCCTTCTTATTTGTATCATGTGGGAAGCTTTAAAATTCCTAAAGGGGGCTAGATCAATACAGATCAATACAATCAGTACAGTAGGTAGGGTGCTTGCCTGGCATTTGGCTAATCACAAATTCAATCCCCAACACTCCACATAGTTCCCTGAGCCCCATCAGGAGCGATCCCTGATCAGAGAGCCTGGAATAAGCCCTGAACACTTTCAAGTGTGACCCCAAATAAAAATTAAACCAAATTTTTAATATATTTCTAATATTCCTAGTAATAAGGTTGAGAGTAGACCATAATAACCATGATAATGACATCTGGATCATCTCTGAGAGGGAGCCAGACCTCAGCGTTTTAAGTTTGTTCAGGTGAATCTAGTGTGCAGTCAACTTTGAGAACTGCTGTTCTCAGCTGTATTCCTTCTTTCTGCACATCTGATAAAGCCTGTAGGATAGACTTATAATGCTGAGGCCTAGAATATTCTGGTAGTTGTAGTCCCAACCCTGAACATGTATGCTTTATAATCTTAGATATAACTATGACCTGTGACTCCCTCCTTCTTCCCAACTTGGGAAGGAGAAAATAATCCCAACCCTTAAACTCAAATATTTCCTCTCGGAAATAGTAATGTAGGACTCCTTAAACATTCTGCTTTATTTTTCAGTTTTGTTTTTATTTTGGGGTCACACACAGATGACCTCATTACTTTGTCTTGGCTCTGCATTCAAGTAATCATTTCTTGCTTGTGGGAACCATATAGGGTGCTGGGGATAAAACTTGGTGGGCCATGTGCAAAGCAAGTATCCTACCTACTGTACTATCTCTTCAGCCCTCCAAAACTTTCTTTCTTTTGAGGGACATACCCAATAGTACTCAGGGCTTACTCATGGCTCTACAATCAATAATTATTCTTGGGACTCTCAAAGTTATTGTATAGGGTTCAGGGATCAAACCTAGGCCATCCACATGCAAGGCAAACACCCTACCTGCTGTAATATTGCTCCAGCCCTCTCCAAATCTTTCTTTTTTTAATAATATACTTAGGCATCATAATTACAACCATGTTTGTAGTTGGGTTTCGGTCATAAAAAGAACATCCCCTTTCACCAGTGCAACCTTCCCATCACCAATGCCCCCATCTCACTCCTCCCCCACTCCCTGCCTGTATTTGAGACAGGTATTCTACTTCTCTCACTTATTACCATTGTCATGATAGTTGTTAGTGTAGTTATTTCTCTAATTGTGCTCAAAACTCTTTGTGGTAAGCTTCATATCATGGGCTGGTCCTTCCAAATTTCATCTCTATTGTGGCTTTTTACAATACTGGCTTTTATGTTTTTATTAAATTCCACGGTTGAATGAGACTATTCTGTGTTCCAAATCTTACATGAGTAGCAAGTACTTCGAGACTTCTGGGAGCAATGATAAATAGAAAGTATATTCTAGTAGATTCCATATCTCTTGACTTCTGTGCCTATGGATTTCCATTTGATTGTTAAGCCCTTCTGGAGCTTTGAGAATGAAGCATTTATAATTTGACTTGTGCAATTCTGTTTCAAATTGCAGGAAGCCTGTGGGACCCGAACATATCTGCTTGTCAGAAGAATGAGAGTGTGGTAGAAGTAAATTTTACTACCAGTGCCCTTACGAATATATACATGGCTTTTATTATAAAACACAAGGTTCTGGGAATGTCTAAGCCAAAATTTGAGGTACTTTCCCCTTTGTTTTCTCAACATCCCTTAGCAACATCCAACTTTCCTTACTTTGTGAAAGAAATCGGCTTATCTATTGTCCTAAAGTGCTGGCTTGTTTAGAATCAAAGGACAGAAGTCCCTAAGACATCCCTGAAAATGTCCCTGGAAATCTAAAGCCAATTCATGGATGAAGTCATGAAATGCATGTCTCTTCACCCACAGATTAACATAGTGCACATCTGTTTGGGAGTTGGGGGGCTCATTGAGCTACTCACTCATATGACTCATCCTTTATTTTGTCTCATTTATAGCACCAGAACAAAGTAACCCAAGCTTCCATGGAGATCACAGTGACAGGGGAAAGTGAAGGTGCTGAAGTCCAGGTAAAATTTAACCAAATATTGTGTGTGGGGGGGTGGGGTGGGGTGGGGGGAATGTGGCAGGCACTAGAGGGAGGGCTGGTTGTTCCACGCCTCATGGCTTTTGATGAGCGATTATCAGTTTGGGAGAGATGAGTTCCTCCTCCAGTTCATTTCTCCCAACAGATATTCATGTACAACCCCTGTCTGTCTTCACAGCAGTGAGGGCAGAAAGCTTCCCTTTTCCTTAGGAATCTTTAGTTCTCCAAAGTGCTTTTACTTCTATCTTTCTGTCATGGAGCCTCTGGGTCATTCTGAAACAGTTTTGCTTTATTTTCCCAAGTTTTGGGTTGTTTTTTCTTTTTGTTTTGGTTTGTTTTAGGGGACATGCTGGCTGTGCTCAGGACTTACTACTCACTCTGCTTTCAGGGATCACACATAGTGGGGACCATACTGGAGACTGAATCCCTATTACCATCCACTGTACTAACCCACTGTACTATCACTCTGCCCACCTCCTGGACTTAGCCTCAGTTTTCAGTTATTTCAATGAAATAATAAAGGATTTGAACTTGGGAGGTTTGGGTTTCCTATGCAGTGTATGAACTGGGAAGGGCAACTCCTATCCTCTGAGGCCTCCATTTGCTCAATAAAAAACTGGAGGTCAGATTAGCACAAGTTTTTAAGATTCTTTTACAGAAGAATTTTATAATGTGCAGCCATAGCGAGTCCAAGTGGGATACAACAAGGCTCAAGACACAAAGAGCTTTTGTTTTCCATTGCCCAGATCAGAGAAACAGTTCTTAGACATGGCAGAGGGAATCACGTTAACACATTATAATTCCCTCTATCCCTTTTTTTTTTTTTTTTTGGTTTTTGGGTCACACCCAATGACGCTCAGGGGTTACTCCTGGCTATGCGCTCAGAAGTCGCTCCTGGCTTGGGGAACCTTGTTTGGAAACCGGGGGATCGAACCGAGGTCCGTCCTAGGCTAGTGCAGGCAAGGCAGGCACCTTACCTCCAGCGCCACCGCCTGGCCCCCTCTATCCCTTTCCAAAAGAACTAGCATCCCTAGTCCCAGAGCACTAATGTCAAGAAAACTTTCACTCTTCTGTTATTTTTTTTTGGAGGAAATCTATGTTTAATTTTGAAAATATGTTCTAACTCTGCTAGAAGGGAACAAGCATGTGAGAATGTTCAAAGTTTAGGTTTACAGAGCCAGAATTGGGGGTTTGTTTGTTTGTTTGTTTGTTTGCTTTTGAACCACTAGTTTGGATTTGAAATAGTTTGGATTTTATTCTTTGTACTAAAGTGTTACTGAGGAAAAAAGCGGTTCTCTTACAGTTCTGAGGGGTGGGGTGGGAGAATGGCACAATCTAAACCAGTGGAAAGGAGGAAGCATTTCAGTGTAATAGTGGAAACAGGAAGAACACAGAGACGTTGCTTTGAAGTGGATGGAAACTTTCTGAGCTGCCTGTTTCTCCTCAGTTGATTCCGTATTTCCCTACTTGTGGCAATGACTGCATCCGACGCAAAGGAACTGTTGTGGCTTGCCCAAAGACAAGCATCCCCTCGTTTCTAGGTAACAGTAAGTGCCAGTCATTTTCACTAGGCCAGAGGGAGGGGTTCGAGATATGAGGAGCCCATCGTCCACACCTCCCTTGGTACGGGGCAAACGCTGTGTGTCTAGGTGGAGGGAGTCTGTGTGTGTTTATGCAGAGTTTATGTGTACATGTATATGTGTGTGGAGGGAGTGTGAATGTTGAACTGAGGTATGAAAAACAGATGTCAGTGTTGTCCAAAGAGTCTATACAATGAACAAAAATAAAAGAGTTATGAACTTATGTTATGAGAGAGTTCAAAGGGGCTGGAGAGATAGTACAGCGGTAGTGTGTTAGTCTTGCACACAGCCAACCCAGGACTATGGTGGTTCGATTCCTGGCATCCCATATGGTCCCCAAAGTCTACCAGGAATGATCAAACCGAGGTCTGTCCTGGGTCAGTTGTGTGCAAGGTAAGAGCCCACTCACTGCACTAATGCTTTGGCCCCATGTAGGATTTTATTCTTATAAACTCAGCAAGAGACTGGGTGATAGGAACATCTGCTTTGCATGTATATGACCTGGGTTCAATTCCTGGTACATCATATGGCGTCTCCAGGAGTGAGCCCTGGCACAGACTCAGGAGCAAGTTATGACCATAGCAAAAACAAACAAATGAAAAAGCCAAACCAACTGACAACCTAGCAACCTTGAAGGTGCCTAGCAACGAATTCCCCCCCCCCAGCAACGAATTTTTGTATGACCACGGTGTCTGAGGCATTCCTGAGTGATTCTGTATGCCCACACTTAGCCCATCCTCTTTGATGGCGTGGCATTATCCTCCACATTTGTTGCATTAATAAAAATAACTTTTGCAAATGCCACACATTCACACTGTATATTAAGTAGTTACACCCCCAAATAATTATAATTCTTGAAAAAATAAAAAATTAACATGAAAATTCATCACAGTGGAAATGCCTGTAAGTGTAGTAAGAAGCCAAGGTGATTTCTGAGCCTCAAGGGTCCAATTTCCCCTTTGAGATTCTTATAGAAGAATGAAATACTTTATAGAAAAACTGGGTGATCTATGGCCCTGTTACAGCAACTCTTGGTGCTAAAGGAATGTAACTTTCTTAAAGGTTTGAATATAAAGCTTAATTTCTAAATAGGAGGTGATTTGGTTTTGATTTGCTGAGGGTGAGTCAACTTTGTTTTTATTTTTCCAAACTTGTTAGGGAGTTGGCTGTCTTTCTTATTCCTGGCTCTGCTGCTGGCCATATGGGTGCTGATACTTGTGATATATCTAAAGTGGAGGCACGGTAAGACTTACCATTCAATTCTTTCAAGAAACTCAAAATGAGGGAATTCTTTAAAAGAAGCTGCTTCTGGCTGGAGTGATAGCACAATGGCAGGGAGTTTGTCTTGCACACAGCAAATCCAGGTTTGATTCCTGGCATCCCATCTGGTCCTTTAAACCTGCCAGGAGTGATTTCTGAGTGCAGTGTCAGGGGTAATCTCTGAGCATCACCAGGTGTGGCCCAAACCCTAAATAAATAAATAAGTGGATATGCCTCTAGAAACGTTTTGGCATCACAGTTGGCCCGACAGTTGGAGAGAATATTTACTTCATTCTTTAGAATTGTCCTGCAAATATTCAGACTGACTGGATCCTATCTGATAAGGTCAAACAGGGATCAGATTTTAAAGCTGGTGCCTACATGTTTTATTTTACTATCACTGAATCATATGAGTTCAAAAATGAAAGCTAATAATGGATTGCATTTTACCCATGATAGGTGTTGTATAATAGTCCCAACTCTTGGTAGTCTATTTTTTGTTTTTGTTTTAGAGTCTTATCCAATGGTGCTCAGGACTTACTCCCGGCTCTGAGCTTAGGAATCATTCTTAGTAAGGCTTAAAGGACCATAGGGGTTGGGAGCCGGGAGGTGGCGCAGGAGGTAAGGTGCCTGCGATGGACCACGGTTCGATCCCCCGGTTTCCATATGGTCCCCCGTGTCTGCCAGGAGTGACTTCTGAGCGCATAGCCAGGAGTAACCCCTGAGCGTCACTGGGTGTGGCCCAAAAACCAAAAAAAAAAAAAAAAAAAAAAGGACCATAGGGGATGCCAGGGAGCAAATCAGGTTCCAGATAAGCCACATACAAGGCAAGAGCCCTACCTGTTATAGTATTTCTCCAGTCCCATACATCTGGTATTCTTCTACTGAGTAAGAATAACCTTCGTCTGAATTCATCATTTTGCCGTAAGGTCATTTACCAACTCAGATATTGAGGCACTGAATACAGAAGCTGGAGTATTTACATAAATGCACAGTTAGAGAAAAGTAGGCTGAAAACAAACGTTTTTTTTTCTCCACACAGAAAAGGAAATATAAGTGCAGGTTTTTATTTCATTTGTCATATAGATAAGACATGACTGATCTACTTTTTCTTCAGCTAAAACACAATGAAATTTGAATTTAAGAATTTCAGTCAGAAGTAGTTTGACCAGTGTGTTACAGTACTTTTATTTTTTAAAATTACTTTATTTAAAAACCATGATTTATATTGTTGCTTATAGTACATTTGTTTCTGCCATTCCATGCTGCAACAGCAATCCCACCACCAGTGTAAAATTCCCACCATTGTCCCCAAATTTCCACCTACTTCCAAGCTTGTCTCCTTGGCAGGTATGAAATAATGTACTTCATATTGCTTGCTTACAGGTAAGTGATAAAATTATTTTAAAACATACTGCAAAATAAAATTCCTGAAAATTATATCTCACAAGGAGGCCATTAAGTCATTTTCAGAAGGTTTACAACGATGTTTGTTGCTAGCCCCTCTGTTATTTTGCTTCTTAACATTAGGTGACTTGAGCTGTATAGAGAGAGCATAGTGGTAGGGCATTTGCCTTGCATTCGGCCAACCCAGGACAGACCTAGAGTTACCCCCAACACTATCGGGTGTGGCCAAAAAAAAAAAAAAAGGCACCACGAAAACAAAAAAACTAAAAACACCGGGGTCCGGGAGATAGCATGGAGGTAAGGCGTTTGCCTTTCATGCAAAAGGTCATTGGTTCGAATCCCGGTGCCCCATATGGTCCCCTGTGCCTGCCAGGAGCAATTTCTGAGCATGGAGTCAGGAGTAACCCCTGAGCACTGCTGGGTATGACCCAAAAACAAAAACAAAAACAAAACAAAACAAAACAAAAACTAAAAACATCAAAACATGAAGGACAGAGGTCAAGTGTCTTGTGAAGAAATGGCACTAAAAGACCAAATTCAACAACTCACCTAAGTACCTTAAACCTAAATAGTTTCTATGAACTTATTTGAAAAGTTATGATTGCTTAGGCTGATTTAGAGATAGGGATTTGGGAAAAAACTCTTGAAGACTTAGTATGTATCCAAAAGGAACAAAGGGGACATTTTTTCCCCTTGCTAACATAACATCCCTGGCACCAGTGGACTTCCCTAACAAGGGATCATTCATCAGACAGCGCTGTCCAGTGATTTATTTTTTTGTTTTGTTTTTGGACCACACGCAGCAATGTTCAAGTGTTACTCCTGGCTCTGTGCTCAGAAGTTGCTCCTGGCAGATTCAGTGAACTATATGGGATGCCGGACATGAAACCCATGTCCATCCCAGGTTGGCCACATGCAAGGCAGACACCCTACCTCTGTGCTATCTCTCTGGCCCCTGACCAGTGATTTTATTTTTTCAACTGTGGTCCATGAACTGGAATCAGTGAAGAGGCATTGCAACCGTTCAAGTGGTTTTTGATCTCCAGTATATAGACAAGTAATTAGTTCTGATTCACAGGTGTAAAAGATTAAAACCACATGTATGTTGGGGCTGGAACAATAATACAGCAGGTAGGGTGTTTGCCTTGCACATAGATGATCCCTGTTAAGATCCCTGGTATCCCATATAATCCCGGACCCACCTGGAGTGAACCCTGAGCAAAGAGCCAGGAGTATGCACTGAACACCACCAGTTGTGTCTCCCCAAACAAACAAAACCTCCATCTGTGTAAATTAAAATGAATTCCTGAGTATTTCTTCTGCCTCTCCCACAGGAAGGACCAGGAACTCTTCTCTGGCCACCTCCATGCTGCTGCCCCCGCTGAAGATTCTTGTGGTCTACCCGTCTGAGATTTGTTTCCATCACACGGTTTGCTATTTCACAGAATTCATTCAAAACCACTGCAGAAGTGAGATTATCCTTGAGAAGTGGCAGAAGAGGAAAATTGCGGAGATGGGTCCTGTGCAGTGGCTTACCACCCAGAAGAAGGCCTCGGATAAAGTCATCTTCCTTCTTTCCAATGATGCCAATGCTGGATGCGATGGCAGCTGTCTCAAGAGCAAGGGTGGGCCTAGTGAATCCACCCAAGACCTGTTTCCTTTGGCCTTTAACCTCTTCTGCAGCGATCTGAGAAGCCAGGCTTGCCGGCACAAGTACATGGTGGTCTATTTTAGAGAGGTTGATACCAAAGAAGATTATGGGGCCCTCAGTGTCTGCCCTAAGTACTGTCTCATGAAGGATGCCATTGCTTTCTGCACAGAACTTCTCCGTGTCAAGCAGCACATGTCAGCAGGGAAGATGCTTCATGGCAGCAGTTTCTTGTAGTGAACCAAGAGAAGTGTCAGAAGTTTGGAAACCCAACTATAGTACAGCGGGTAGGGCACTTGCTTTGCATGCAGCCAACCTTGTTGGATCCCAGGCAACCCAGATGGTCCTCTAAGCCCCCCAGGATGGATTCCTAAACTCAGAGCCAGTAGTATGCCCTGAGCATGACCCAATGACCCTGCTCACTGTACCCCACCTTCTCACAAATCCCTGAAACCTGAAGGCTTCCCAGCATTTTAGTTACAAGAGGAAAAAGCAGCTCTGATGATTCTGGGATTTACTCTTTGTACTTGATCTGCTTCAGTCATAGGGGGTTCTCATAAATGCTTCTGTTTAGTCATTTAAAAACATATGCCAATAAGATAGTTTCAGGGGCTGGAGAGGTGGCGCAAGCGGTAGAGCGTTTGCCTTATGTGCACTAACCTAGAATGGGCTGAGGTTTGATCTCCTGGCGTCCTTATGGTTCCCCAAGCCAGGAGTGATTTCTGAGCACATAGCCAGGAGTAACCCTTGAGTGTCAGCGGGGTGGCCCCAAAACCAAAATAAGATAAAATAGTTTCTAATACCGCTGTTGTAGCATTAACAAACATAGAAGCTGTTTTTAATTTTCAAGTTAAAATGACATTAAAAACAAGTTAGAAGATAAATGTATCTATACCATTCAGAGAATGTAATGATAAAGACTATTTCTGCTAAACATTGTCTGGGACAGTAAATGCACTATATTGTAGGCAGAACTGTTTAGCTCTGTCTGTTGAATTGTTT
>PVKC010017071.1:0-20386 GCA_004027635.1 Crocidura indochinensis
TTTTTTTTTGGTTTTTGGGCCACACCCAGTGACGCTCAGGGGTTTTCCTGGCTATGCGCTCAGAAGTCGCTCCTGGCAGGCACGGGGGACCATATGGGAACCGGGGGATCGAACCGTGGTCCGTCCTAGGCAAGGCAGCAGGCACCTTACCTCCTGCGCCACCTCCCGGCTCCGGAGTTAACATTTTCTAAGTATAAAATGATATCATCTGCAAATAGTGAGAGTTTGACTTATTTCTTTCATATTTTGATGAATTGATATATTTTCTTTTATGATTGCTATGATAATTATTTCCACTAATATATTAAATAGAATTTGTGAGGGGGGAAACCTTATCGCATGCCAGATCTTGGAGGAAAAGCTTTTAGTTTTCCACATTGAGTAGAATGTTTGCTATAGTATTGTGTCAAATGCCATTGACTATATTGAAAAAAGAGATTTCAATTTTCATCTTGTTGAAAATTTTTATCATGAATGGGTGCTGGACCTTGTCAAATGTTTTCTCTGCATTTATTGATATAATCATCTGATTTTAATTTTTTCTTTTATTAATAGTTTGTATTATATTGATTGCTTTAAACATGTTAAACCTTTTTTGCATTGCTGGGATGAGTCATAATTGGGCATGTGTATAATGTTCTTGATTATAGGATTATACCTGATAATATTTTGTTAGAAACTTTGCACCTTAGTTTATTAGAGATATTCGTCTGTAGTTCTCTTTTATTGTGGTGCTCCTGTCTGATTTTTGTATCAGGAATATATTGCTTTATAGAAACTCTATGGAAGTATTTCTGTTTCTTCAATTTTCTGGAAGAGTCAGTAAGGGATTGATAGTAGTTTCTCTTTAAAGATTTAAAAGAATTCACTAGTAAATCCATCTTACCCTGAGTTTTTGTTTTGGAAAAACCTTTCAACAACCATTTAAATTTCCTCAACAGTTATAGTTCTATTTAGATATTCAAGATCATATTGGTACAAACATTGGAAATTATAGAAATACACAAATTTATCCATTTCTTCCAGGTTCTCTAGTTTGTGACATAAAATTTCTCCAAGTAATCTTTATAATTACCTTTGAATTTCTGTAATATATGCAGTGACTTTTACCTTAAATTTAATTTCTGATTTAGTTTATTAATTTTCAGTCCTCTTTGTTATAATTACTAAAGTTTTTCAATATTGTATATTTTTCAAAAGGCCAACACAGTTGATATTTAAGATTTGTTTGGTTGCCAATTCATTAATTTCTGCTGTTAGTTTTATTATATACCCTTTTATTTGCCTATATTTGGTTCCTTTTGATGGTGATTTTCCAAATTTTAAGCTATCCATTACGGTTTTTAGGTAGGTAGGTCTTTCTCCCTGATGGTTGTGTAAAAAGCTTTAAATTTTTCACTTTATACCACTTTTGTTGTTGTTGTTGTTTTAAATTGTTGTTTGTTTTATTTGGGGGCCATATGTGTAGGTGCTAAGGGGTTACTGCTGGATCTGTACTCAAAATTATCTTTTGGAAGGCTCGGCAGACCATATGGGATTCTGTGGATTGAACTCAGGTTGGCCATATGTAAGGCAAGTGCCTTACCACTATACTATTGCTCTGACTCCCTTGATACCACTTTTGCTGTGCTCCACAAATTCTGATAATTTAGGTATTCAATCTCATTTGTTAGTAGGAATCTTATGATTTCCTCTTTGGTTTTGTCTCTGATCCAGAGCTAATTTAGTAGTGAGATGTTTAATTTGCAATTGATGACATTTTTCTCTCTGTGTTTGTTTGTTAATTCACTATTTTCAGTATGTCATGATCTGAGAAGATAGTTGATACAATTTCTATTCTCTAGAGGCACTTTTTTGGCCCAGTATGTGCCCTGTCTTGGAGAATGCCCTATGTTTAATGGAGAAGTATATCCAGCTTTATACGGATAAAAAGTGCTATAAAATTCTACTAAGACTTTCTCTTACATTTCTTCATCCAATTCTATATATTCTTTTTCAGTTTTAGCCTTTTTGCTCAATCAAGAAGTGGTAGAGCATTGTGAAGTTTTCATTATTACTGCTTTGCTATTGATATCTTTCTTTAAATCCATTAGCTATTTTTATGTATTTTGCTGACCCATCATTGGGTTCATATATGTTTAGTATTGTGATTTCTTCCTGAAGTACACATTCCTTGATTATAAAGAAATGTACATATTTGTTTCTAATAACTCTTTTTATTTGTTTTTGGATCACACCCAGTGATGTTCATGGTTACTCCTAGCAATGTACTCAGAAATAGCTCCTGGTAAGGGAGACCATATGAATGTTGGGGATTGAACCTGGGTCAGCTGAATGCAAGGTAAACAATCTACCACTGTACTGTCGCTCTGGCCCCTGTTACTAATAACATTTTTAAGCCTAAATTAATTACCCATTTGAAATTAGTATGGCCATGTGAACATTTTAAAGGGACTTCATTGTTTCAAGGATTGTCCTTCAAGCTTTGACTCTGAGTATGTGGTTGCTCTGACTATTCAGATATGCTTTTAGCAGGCAGAAAAATGTTAAATTCAAGTTTCTGATCCATTATGTGACACTGTGTCTATTGATACATTTAGTACACTAATGTTCAGAAATATTATTTGTCTTAAATTTTTGTATGATCTTTTGTAACTTTAATGTGTTAGTCGGGTCTGCCTTGCCTTAAAGTAGATATTTCTGTTCCTTATAGTTGGATTTCTGTCTGTAATATTCCTGATCTGTTGCTTATCTTTTCCTTCAAAGCTAATTTAAAGTCTGGGAGATGGAGTATTGGTGGAAAAGTCTACATGTGATTGAATTTTTTTTACAATATCCCCTCACTGCCTTAAGGCCTGGTGTGTTAATTGTGATAAATTTGCTGTAAAATTAAATTTTCTTATTTAAATGCAATTACCCCTTTTGATTGTGCTGCTTTCAGTATTTTGTCTCTGTCTATGATTCTGACCAGTGTAATTGGAATGTTTCTAGAGCTGCTTAAATTTGGATCTTTTACCTACTACTCTCCAGGCATCTGGGATATGGGTTCATGCATTCTTTTTTTTTTTAATATTTTATTTAAACACCTTGATTGTTACATACATGATTGTATTTGGGTTTCAGGCATGTAAAGAACACCACCCATCACCAGTGCAACGTTCCTATCACCATTGTCCCAAATCTCCCTCCTCCCCACCCAACCCCTGCCTGTACTATAGATAGGCTCTCCATTTCCCTCATACATTCTCATTATTAAGACAGTTCAAAATGTAGTTATTTCTCTAACTGAACTCATCACTCTTTGTGGTGAGTTTCCTGATGTGAGCTGGAGCTTCCAGCTCTTTTTTATGTCTAAAAATTATTGTTACAAGAATGTCTTTCATTTTTCTTAAAAACCATAGATGAGTGATACCATTCTGCATTTTCCTCTCTCTCTCTGACTTATTTTACTCAACATAATAGATTCCATGTACATCCATGTATAGGAAAATTTCATGACTTCATCTCTCCTGACAGCTGCGTAGTATTCCATTGTGTATATGTATCACAGTTTCTTTAGCCATTTGTCTGTTGAAGGGCATCTTGGTTGTTTCCAGAGTCTTGTTATGGTAAATAGTGCTGCGATGAATATGGGTGTAAAGAAGGGATTTTTTGTATTGTATTTTTGTGTTCCTAGGGTATATTCCTAGGAGTGGTATAGCTGGATCATATGGGAGCTCGATTTCCAGTTTCTGGAGGAATCTCTATATCGCTTTCCATAAAGGTTGAACTACACGTATTTCCCACCAGCAGTGGATAAGAGTTCCTTTCTCTCCACATCCCCGCCAACACTGTTTGTTCTCATTCTTTGTGATGTGTGCCATTCTTTGTGGTGTGAGGTGGTACCTCATAGTTGTTTTGATTTGCATCTCCCTGATGATTAGTGATGTGGAGCATCTTTTCATGTGTCTTTTGGCCATTCGTATTTCTTCTTTGTCAAAGTTTCTGTCCATTTCCTCTCCCCATTTTTTAATGGAATTAGATGTTTATTTCTTGTAAAGTTCTGTCAGTGCCTTGTATATTTTGGAGATTAGCCCCTTATCTGATGGGTATTGGGTGAATAGTTTCTCCCACTCCGTGGGTGGCTCTTGCATCCTGGGTGCTATTTCCTTTGAGGTGCAGAAACTTCTCAGCTTAATATATTCCCATCTGTTAATATCTGCTTTTACCTGCTTGGAGAGTGCATTTTCCTCCTTGAATATGTCTGTAGTCTCAATGTCCTGGAGTGTTTTGCCTACATGTTGTTCTATATATCTTATAGTTTTGGGTCTGATATCAAGGTCTTTCATCCATTTGGATTTTACCTTTGTACATGATGTTAACTGGTGGTCTAAGTTCAATTTTTAGCCAGTTCTGCCAACACCACTTGTTGAAGAGGCTTTCTATGCTCCATTTAGGATTTCTTGCTCCTTTATCAAAAATTAGGTGACTGTATGTCTAGGGAACACTTTCTGAGTATTCAAGTCTATTCCACTGATCTGAGGGCCTGTCCCTATTCCAATACCATGCTGTTTTGATAACTATTGCTTTGTAGTAAAGTTTAAGGTTGGGGAAAGTAATTCTTCCCATTTTCTTCTTCCCAAGGCATAGTAGTTTTTTACATTTCCATGCACATGAATATTAGTTTAAGTTAACCTCAAAAGTTCAAGTGTTTTTTTTTAAGGTTTAGAGTCAAAATGGTGTTAGAGTGGCAATTATCATTTGCATGGGCCCACCAAAGTATGGGGGACATGGAAAGGAAAAGCCTTGGCCTACATACAAGGAGACCCTAACCCCTGAAGTTTCCTGACATAAGACCAACTCTAGGCTACAGGCAAACTAGTTTGTCCAATCCAGGTCATTGTCTGTAGTGCCAATACAGTTTTATTTTTTCACACAATCTCTGTTGTATGTATCATGTTTCTGTATTGAAGATCCTGGAATCTGTATATCCTACATTGAAGTAAGGATGGTGTGGTGCGTCCTCTAATTTCAACTCACAATTAAAGGGGATGCAGAAAGCCCTGTTCAGTAAGCAGGTCGTTATTGTTGTTTAAGTCTTCTCAGTGTTAAGGGAAGACTCTTTTGAGTAGGTTGATGTCAGAGCAGCAATAGGGTCTTCCCTGGTAGAGGATTGCTTACATGTGATATTATAGACAAGTTTGGAAGTTTCATAGATGGCTTCCCTAGTTCAGAGGTGAATCGAGAATGCCCATTCTTCTGAGGCCTGTGTCAGGTCATTATGTCAATGTTCAGGGTATAAGGTCCCATTGCACTACAAGATTTGTGTGTTCCTATCTCTGTTAGATAAGAATTTTTTTGTATGTATAGTATTTTACATTTTAATGTGCCTATGCAAGCAAGGAATAATACCATGTGACATTATCAGCACATAATGGGGGCCTCAAAAACAAGTCCAACAATCCCCGTGACTTGGTTCAAACATAAACATTAAACTGAGGGACTCTTTCACCAAAATTCCTTATTGAACAGTTCACAAAGAGAAGAAAAGATAAAAAGTGGGGAAAATAAACAATCTAACTTAAGACAGTGGACATAATTCTAACCTTTTTAGGGGATACTCAATAATAGTTATAGTGGTTGAGGGAATATATCTACAATATTCAAAGGAGATATGCATGTCCCTTTTATGTCATTAGAAATAGTCTGGAGGAGGGTACTGAATCCTGGACACCATTTTGGTCTGTTGTTTAGCCTTCTGCAATCTGCAAAATGACTCCCCGCAGTACTATCTTGGGAAATGCATTTGAGTGGGAACTAATCAGAAATCTAGTATGGTAGCAACCATAGTTACACAATGAAGAAAGGAAGAGGCCAAGAGGCCACTGAGAGTAAACAAGTAGGAAAAGAGTACTGGTATTCCCAACGTGAGAGTCCATCCTCTCATTAAATATGGTATGCACGGGGGGGGGGTGGCACTAGCCCATGCATAGTTTTTAAAATGGAGACCAATGAAAAAAAATATACCAGTGAATGTCTGAACATACACCAGTGATGCAACGGTCCACCCTCCTCCCCATGTGCCCACCCCCCTAAGTGTAGGGAGAGTAAAGGGGAAAGCCTCAGGACCACTATAGAGTCCACCTGAGCTGGCACCCAGGGAAGGCCTGGAGTTCAAAGGAGAAATAGGGGAATGGTTGGGGGCCTGCCAAGCCTCCCAGCATCCCCCCCCAAGCTAGGGAGTAGGCCTCTGGTATGGGGTGTCCCCTAACCCCAAACTTGGGAAGAGCTGGCCTCCAGGATCAAGGGACCCAAAGCCAGATATCTGCCCGGCCTCCTCTCCATGCTCCTCCCCCGTAGAGAGGGGGAATCCTAACGACCCCTAAAAGAGTCCAGTATCATATAAATTTTATAGAAAATAAATCTGCCCAGTTTACATGATCTAAAAATAGAGGTTATCAATGACATAACTAACTTTATTATTAAGATATCCAGTAATATAAATGATGTTCATTATTTTAATATTTTATTAATATTACTTTAATATTTAATGTGTATAGTTTATAAATGTAAAGAAAGACCTTTAGCAAAATATATTTGGTAGCAAGAAACTAAAGTTAACACATCAAATCCAACTTCTTATTTTCAATTAAAGTATAATAGACATTTAAGTATGTATGCTTAACAAATGTTATTTATATAACATAGTGTTGACTGAACTGAAATTAGTATGATTAGTCATGCTTTTGTTTTAATATTTTCTTTGTAGAAAGAAATAAAAAGAGCCTAAAACTGAAATTCATGTATGGTTTTTTTCTCAGTTCAGAGATTTCTTTGAAAAAGTTGATGAAAGATATGGACTATTGCTTTGAAAAAATTCCCATTCATGGCATTCAACTATAATGTTAATTTACTAACTAGGGATTTATAATACCTCTGAAATAGCGATGCAAGTTAAGAATCATTGGCGTGATGCTTTTTCTTAATTCCCAGTGTGTTTTAAAATAGTATAACCTTAGAGAAATTAAAATTATTAACCTGAGCAATACTGCAGTATCTCCAGCACTGAGGGGCCCCAGCAAAGCTTTGCTCTTAGATTCTTGCACTATATCACATGTCTAGTTGGCTGAAAACATCAAGAATCACTGGGCAGATCTCCAGGTTTTCTTAACAGCACTTGTGTGCCCCTCCCCCAAACAAACAAATAAAATATATATTTTTTTGTTTTATTGACCACCTATTCCTCATTTTTAAAATAAGGACAGCACAAAACACAATTGCAATTACTACCCCTACTGTCCGTCATACAACGTGAATAATCTCATTGCTATTCAAAGGATCAAGAAATTTTCCTTTGGTGCTGACATTTATAATTGCTATAGTAATATATATTCATCTTTTGTATTTTATCTCAATATTAAAATAAATATATTTTTGTATTGTTGAAGTAGAATTTGATTAAACATAATGGCAAAATTTAATATCTCTAATTTATTTATATTTTGCTGTATTTAAATATTGATTTTCATAGCTAAATATATGTCATGCATTTTCACATTAAAATATGCATTGAGCTTGCTTTTCAAATCAGTGCTTTCATTCTGAAGAAATCCATAATCTATCTTAAGAGCACATTTATTGCCACCCTTTTTCTATTCATATCTTTAAAAGAAAAATTTGCTCAATAAATCCATTTTGCTTAAAAATAAAAATTAATTCAACTGACCATGTAAAACTTGTTTATAGAAATAACCTATATATAGATTTCTTATTTTGTATTATGATATTTTCTGAATTCTCTACAGAAATGTTAAACATTTTGAACATTTATAGTGATGTCATATGATTACATATCTAATTATTCTGAATTCATCTTTTAGCTAAAATAAGTATTATATGATTTTATAAATTATTTGTCCTTACTAGTTTTGTATTGCATTTTCTCTAATCAGAGATTTTAGATGATTAATTCCTTTTAAATATAGCAGTTTCGGGGCTGAAGAGATAGCATGGAGGTAAAGTGTTTGCTTTGCATACAGAAGGACAGTAGTTCGAATCCCGGCATCCCACATGGACCCCGAACCTGCCAGGAGTGATTTCTGAGTGTAGAGCCAGCAGTAACCCCTGAGCGCTGCCTGGTGTGACCCCAAAATATATAATACTGTATTCCATTTAGTATTTTAAAACTATATTTTTATTTGAATTGTCTCAGATTTTCATCTTTATTTGAAATTTTGAATATGTAATGAATCTCATATTTTGAACTTTATTTTTATTATTTTTGAGGTCACAACCAATGATCTTCAGGAATTATCATGGTTCTGTGCTCATGGATCACTCCTGGTGAGCTTCAGGGACTATATGGCATGCAGGACCAAACTTGGATTGTCAAATTGCAAATCAAGCACCTTATCATATCTCTTTATTCCCACCATTTGGGGACTTAAAGTGTTTTATTGACTGATTATTAGCGAGTATAATAATAGTTGTTATGAGAATTCTAACAATGTTAGATTCTCTAAAAATTGTGATTTTGTTTTTTTTGTTTTTCTTTTTGGGCCACACCCTGTGCCACTTTGTGGTTACTCCTGGTTATGTGCTCAGAAATCACTCCTGGCTTGGGAGACCATATGGGATGCCTGGGGATAGAACCGAGGTCCGTCCTATAGAACCGTCCTATGCTAGTGTGGGTAAGGCAGACACCTTACCCCTGATCGCTATTTAGGAGCTCCGGCTCCTAAATATTGTAATTTAATTTTTCTAGATAGTTATTGCCTACAATTTAAAGCATATTATTACCAGAGTAGAGAGGCAGCTCAAGGGATAAGGGAATTGTTTAGCCATTATATGACCCCAGTTCAATCTTTATTGAAGATTGCTGGTGGTATCTGAGGTCTTTTTGAGCACCCTTTGGGAAATCTTCTAGAAGAAGCTAGAGCTGTACACATATATGCACATAAATATTTAAGGCATAGTTCACATTTTATACAAATACTAATTCTCAGATACTTGTTTATGGTTTGCATTGCACCAGCAGTGCTCAGAGCTTACTTTTGGCTCTGAGCACCGGTATCATCTTGAAGCTGCTCAGGGGACCTTAGGCTGTGTCAAAGATCAAAAGGGAATGTTGCGTGCAAATATCAATCTAAAGCCCCATCTAGAATCTGTATTTTAAGGCATCAGAAAAGTTGATAGGCAACACTGTTAGATATTTTAAATATATAAATATAAGAACTATTTTAGAACCTCATGTTAAAGTATAGAGAACTATTAAGAAGTATTGTACCAAAAAATAAAAAAAATAAAAAGTATTGTACCACTGATATGCATGTTATGCTCTACAAATATAGAGAATGAGATAGTGTCTTATTTTACAGAAAATATGGTGTTTAGATATCAGTGGGATCATTATAGGATTTATGTATCAATAACTGAGTTAGTATGATAGTATCATCCACAATGTAAGGGTGAAATGCAACGACCTAACATTTTTAAGTCTGCCTTCAAAATGTCTGTTGGGAAATGTAGTTAATTAAGTGACAGGAGATAAAGAACAGAAAGATACATAAAAAAATTAAAAATTAAAATCCTCTGTGTTCAGTGCAACTGTGATGCCTTTTCTAGCCTCCTACCCCTGTAGATAAACAGTGTACAGATTCATTGAAAGCTGACTTTTTATGTAATTAGGTTAAAATCAGGGAATGTGTTTGAATAAATATCGATGTTCTAATTACCCCCAGAACAGCATTATTTATGGACAAATTTAACATCTTTATTCTCTGATAGACTCTAGAAATATTGTAATTAAGTGTTTTGGTATAATACTATGATAATAGAACCTATTAGTGATTTTTGTAGGGAAATGTAGTCAATTGCTCTTTTTAAGTGTTTTAGGAACATATTAATGAGAAGAATAATATTGTTTAAGATCATTATTGAAGAAAAACTTTTGAAAAAGTGTTTAAATTGTCTTCTCATGCCCATAACAAGATGATAAGATTTCAGTTTAAATGAGCCACTCTTCCTATCAACATTTTTAGTGTAAATTGCTGGGAAATCATGCTTATCTTTAGGTTGAGAACACTTCTTTTATTTCTATTTTTATTTTCTATTTCAATGTTTTAGTATATATCCATATGCATTTATATCAATTAATCATATTTTGAAACAGAATATATGTGCACATTAAAAATAGATAGACTGGTCATAGAGAGTGAGCACAGAGATTAAAGGACATGCCTTATAGACAGTTGGCCCTAGATTAATTTCCAGCAGTGCTGTGGCTTCTGCCTTTGCCAGATGTGACTCAAAAAGCAATGCAAACTAAATGGATAGCCTTTTTTAACAGCTCATAATCAGAGCTCAATAATTAGAAATTGTATCTACTCATCTGAGAAATAGTTTTCAGTCTAATGATATAGAAGTGAATGAATGATTGCCATTATGGTCACAGATTAATCAAATGTTCTATGTGATGATATGACAGTTACACTCAGTTAACTTGTATAGGTTTAAATTGAAAAAAGGGACATTTTTAATATAATTATTCATTGATGGGCCAGAAAAATAATGCAGCAGGTAGAACATTTACCTTGCATGTGGTTAACCTAAATTTGATCCTGAACCTCATATATAATGTTTCCCTAAGATGAATAAATAGTGATTCCTAAATGTAGAACTAGATATATGCCCTGAATACTGCTGACTATGGTCCAAAGCCCCATAAAAAAAAAGACAGAAAAGTAGCAAAAACAAGTTAAGTGATAATGACCTTTACAGTAAACTGTTTACTAATCTAGATATTAATGTAGAATATAAATTTAACAAGTCCAGATATATTTTATTTTATAACTATATATTTAAATTATGCTAAGTTATTACACATAATCTGTTGCAAGCTGTTCTATAATATCAATTTTAATACAGTTATACTTGAACTGTTAAAATTTGGAGTAAACCAAAATAGTTTTATTTTATTTTAGAATCAAAGTATACTGTTTTTGTTTGTTTGTTTGTTTTTTATTTATTTATTTTTTTTTGGAACACACCTGGCTGTGCTCAGGGGTTACTCCTGGCTCTATGTTCAGAAATCACTCCAGGGGCCGGGAGGTGGCGCTGGAGGCAAGGTGCCTGCGCTAACCTAGGATGGACAGTGATTCGATCCCCCGGTTCCCATATGGTCCCTGTGCCTGTCAGGAGCGACTTCTGAGTGTCACCGGGTGTGCCCCCCAAAAAAAATCACTCCAGGCAGGCTCAGCGAACTATATGGGATGATGGGATTCAAACCACCATCCTTTTGCATGCAAGCAAACACCTTACCTCCATGCTATCTCTCTGGCCCCAGTATAATGCTTTTTATAAATAAATAACACATTGTTTTCTATATCAAAGGTACTATAAAGGATAAAAATTTGTTTTGAATAATAGTCACTTATTAGAGATGTGACTAGTCACATCTAATCCTTAAGATTTTTACTAAGGCTATGTTTTCAGATAAGATGCCATATTATATTTTCTGTCATTAGTAAAACATTTTGACACTGATAGATTTTGTAGCTTAAGATATTATATTTAAAATTAAACACAAGAAACAAAATCAAGAAGAAATATTTGCCTTTATATTTTATAATGCAAAACCATTTGACTTGTAAATACATTCATTTTAATGTTTGACAAATGAGAATTTTTTTTATATAATTCAATATTTGCTAGCCTAAGAATTTACAAAAGACCATTTTGACTGAGGTAATTTCTGTGTGGAGTTTGTTACTTTATATCTTTAAATATTGAACTTTGTTTTATTTATTTTCTCATTATACACACACAAAAGAGCAAATTATACACATATATTTCCCATATCTTCTATAATAAAACTATTATTGCACAATTTTTTAACTTATCATTGCTGGAGGGTAGTTTCCAGACTTTTTCTATTAAAAATCATGCCCACAAGAAAAACTTACAATATTTTGTATATGAAGTTACATCAATAGAATTTATCAGTTGTAGTTCTCAAGTTACAATATAAATACACTTGTAGAAAAGTTTTGCCATCCAAGAAGATGTTGCATTAGCTATGCAAGATGTGCAACCATTGGTTTTGCCTCATTAAAAATTAAAAGTTAAGTATAGATTTAATATTCTTAGCTAATATTACATATATTAAGAGTTAAAAGTGTCATTAAATACATGAGACTTTTTTCTATTTGAAAAGTTACAACTGGTTGTAGATTATTCCAATGCTATTTTTTCCTATAAAGAAAAATATATTTCTATAATTCACAAGTCTAAATTCTAGAAGCCCTGAATTGATAAATTAACTGAGAGTTGTCACTCAGAAGTCTCAAAAACAAAACAGTTCCTCTCTTTAAGCTTATTTAGCATCAGACATTCCTTTGTTATTTGATGCATTACATCTGTCCTTTATTGTCTTAGAGTGTCTTCTTAGAGCCACGCTAGACATGCTGGATTAAATGGTAACCCTTCTCCAACATGGCTTCACATTCATTTATTCTATCTACAACAACTCTGATTTCAATGTAGGTGATTTTTTGAAATATGCGGGTTTAAAAATTCAATATTTTGGAAGGATGCAGTTTAACTCTTAAGAGTATTGAATGAATATTTGCACAATGTTTAAACAAGATGATATTCCTTTTTTATCAGTTGTAGATAAGACTCACTATGGTGTTACATATGTGAAATTAACAACCAATACCCAATGAAGACAAAATACAGCCGCACATATTTTAATGCTAGTTTAAATTTATATTAATAAGCTTTATACTCATAAAAAAAGAAAAAAGCAAGATTTTCTAGGAATCTCTATGATCTAGGCATTACCTAGGATTAAATAAGGAGAGAAAAAAAACCCAGCATTTTCACTAGGAAACTGAAAAAGTTGTATAGAAACCTATAATCTTTGCTAAAGATAGCAAGATCTAACATTTATTTTATGATAGTTTAGGCACTATCAACTTAGGAATGTTATCTGAATACAAGGCCATGATTTAGCCTTGAACACTTCCAAGTGTGACCCCAAAACCAACCAACCAAATGAAAAACAGTGTTAAAATTTATTGAATTGAGCTAAAAAATTATAGCTCTACACCACCACTAAAGTGCTCAGAGCTCACCACCATCATCTTTATGTAGTCTAATCTTTCCTGTCCCTGAAAAACCAACATAGTAAATGCTAGAACTCACATTAAACAAGTCAATAAAATGTGAAAGTTAACATAGGCTAGAATGATGTCATTTGGTTTATCATTTTATTCTTGATCTCTGAAAAATGTGTGACCTTCAAATTAAAAATAAATATCAAAATACATTTTGTGTATATGTTAGGCTTTTTAAAGTTCATAAGCATGGATAAAAACATAAACATTTCAGGATTTGAGCAGTGGTGCAGCGGAGGGCATTTGCCTTGCACGCATTTGACCTAGGATGAACTATGGTTTGGTCCAGTGTCCCATATTGTCCTCCAAGCCAGGAGCGATTTCTGAGTGCATAGCCAGGAGTAACCCCTGAGTGTCATTGAGTGTAGCCCAAAAACACAACTAGGAGATAGCATGGAGATAAGGCGTTTGCCTTTCATGCAGAAGGTCATTGGTTCGAATCCCGGTGCCCCATATGGTCCCCCGTGCCTGCCAGGAGCAATTTCTGAGCACAAAGCCAGGAGTAACCCCTGAGCACTGCTGGTGTGACCCAAAAAAAGACAAAAAAAAAAAAACTACATTAAAAAAAAAAAGGGGGGGCCCGGGAGATAGCATGGAGGTAAGGTGTTTGCCTTTCATGCAAAAGGTCATCGGTTCAAGTCCCGGTGCCCCATATGGTCCCCCGTGCCTGCCAGGAGCAATTTCTGAGCATGGAGCCAGGAGTAACCCCTGAGCGCTGCCGGGTGTGACCCAAAAACCAAAAAAAAAAAAAAAATTATATTTTATATATTTAAAATCTAGAATATATATAATCTTGTTATATATAATAAGCTTGAGGACAAATATGTTTTCATGTTCCTAGTTCACATATGTTTATGTAATCTTAACTGCTATATTACATGCTGGAAAGTATATAAAGTTTAATAATATAAAAATTAATATATTTTACAAGTATTTTAATATACTATATTCTACATAGATATACTTTAGAGAGGTAAACGTGCTTGCCTTAAGCCCCACAATCAACTGGTTTAAATCTGAGCATTGATTGCTTCCACAGAACCAGTCAATTAATCCCTAAGTACAGTTAAGAGTAAGTCTTGGGGCTGAAAAGCGTGGCAGTAAGGCGTTTGCCTTTCATGCAGAAGGTCTTTGGTTCGAATCTCAGCATCCCATATGGCCCCCTGAGCCTGCCAGGAGCGATTTCTGAGCGTGGAGCCAGGAGTAACCCCTGAGCACTGCCAGGTGTGACCCCAAAACAAAACAAAACACCACAAAAGCACCAAGGGGAGAGTGAATGAACCTGAAAGAACCCTATAGTTAATCCCTTGACAATATACTTCAAGTGCAGAGAAACCCTGCTTTTCTTAGGCCAAGGGAATTCCTTTTCGAGTGACCCCAATATTTACTGTGCCTGTGCAGGAGGAAAGAAAAAAGAAAAAAAAAGGCAAAAAGCACATTTTTTTTTAATCTAGTAGTTTTTGCCAATTTATTTGTTTTGGTGTAGTTATTGCAGTTGTCTCCGTTCATGTTTAGTTTTTTTTTTTCTTCTTTTCTCTCTTTATGTGCTCTGACATGTTTTTTATCTCAAGATCATGGCCTTTATATGGTGCTTATCTTTATTGTTGGAATGTTCACTGGATGTTTTATTTGGCACTTCTTTTTGTACTGTTGTGGAGTTCCACCTTCTTTTTCCCCTTCGTCTCACAAAACTAGGATGCCCATTTTTGGCGTATTTGATTTTTTTCCCCAATTTATTACTTTTCTCTTCTTCAAACAAAACCACATAACTTGAACTATCTAGTCCCGCCTCCCAACTAGAGTGGGAAACAAAGGAGGCTCCATGACCAAAGTGGTGTAGGATCACTAAGTAGTCAGCTAGGCACAGACTGGACCACTTATTCTGGCAGCTCTGGGGGTGAGGGAGGAGAATATGGGAGGTAGGACGGGAACGGAGGTGGAGGGAGGACAATTGGGTGATGGGAATTCCCCTGATTTTATGTTAATATGTACCTAAAATATTATTGTCAATGATATGTTGGCCACTATGATTAAAATAAAAATTATATTAAGAAAAAGAGTAAGCCCTGAGGAGAGCTGTGTGTTGCCAAAAGCCAAAACACCTGATACATTGCAGATATTCTAGGACACATATTGATAGTCCAGTCTTATGTTCTTTATATATTTTTGTTTTTTTGTTTGTTTCTGGGTCACACTCGGCAGCTCTCAGGGGTTACTCTTGGCTCTGCAATAAGAAATCATTCCTGGCAGGCTCAGGGGACCATATAGTTTGCCGGAATTGAACCGACGAAGTTCATCAGAGTTGGCTGCGTGCAAGGCAAATGCCTTCTGCTGTGCTCTCGCTCTGACCCCAGTCTTACTTTCTTAATAAAAAATTATTTCATAATATTCAAATATTATCCAGTATGCACACAACTCTAATGGCAAAATGTGTTGCATGAAGATACAGATTTATAAACAATGCAACAATTATTAAAAAAATGCATGCATTTATTTGAAAATTCATTATCCAACTTTTAGTAATATATTAGAGATTCGTGAAAACCAGGGATATGGTTCATTTTGTATTTGCATCATCTAAATATATGTGTAAGTGGTATGTGTTGAAAACATCAATTTATAGCTGGTCTTCCATGAGGCTGTTAAGAAATTGCAGGCTAAACAGGTTTATACTTTTGCATTTATGTTTAAATTAATGAAAAAAAGAGAATATTTCTTATGCAACCTCGTTTTATCATGCTATTGGGGACCGGACGGTGGCGCTGGAGATAAGGTGCCTGCGCTAACCTAGGACGGACCGTTGTTTGATCCCCCTGTTCCCCATATGGTCACCTGTGCCTGCCAGGATCAGCGACTTCTGAGTGAATAGCCAGGAGTAACCCCTGAGCGTTACCGGGTGTGGCCCAAAACCAAAAAAAAAAAAAAATGTCATGCTATTTTGTCTCAAAGAAATAAATAGCAAACTTTAAAAAAGAAGTCAAAATATCTTTACAATTGAATTTCACTATAAAAGGATATATATGGAGGGTTAAAATAACTTATTATTTTAATATTTATTATTAGAAGAAATAATTTATTATTGCCAGTGAAAACTTTTGAAGTGCAGAAAATAAAATAAAATATTATTTATAAATGTAAGTGGTAAGATATAACCTCGGTGATCATACTGTAATCTTTGATGATGAAAGATAGAATTTATATTACCATGTCATATATAAAAATATTTTTCAGATTTCTCTGCAATGTTTTATCTTTGAAAAACCAAATTTATTCAAATTATGTCTCTTTTTTCTTCCTTTTATTTAAACACTGTGGTTACAAAGCTGTTCATGTTTGAGTTTTTCTTACAATGTATAGCATTAACCTTTGAACATCTCTTGCCATGAATGTCCCCAGTTTCTTTCTCACACTTTCCCCATTTAAACCTTTCACTCTCTCTTTTCTCTCTCCAATTTTAGAGAGATTGTTTTTTGCATTTTTGCTAATGAAGATTTACTGTGCACTTTATCTCTGTTCAGCTTTACCTCCATGCACTTAATATCCATTTATTAATTTAACTTCATTCAGCACTAAGTGATCAATTTTAACTACCATTTTTATAGTGGTATCTTCTCTACCCAAAACTGCATTGCTCCACTATTTGTGGCAAGATTCCTACCATTGGCTGTTACTCCTAGTCCTAATCTTTATTGTTTCTGTATATTATTAAAAGTTAACATGCTATCTTTTGTTTTCCTTTATCCCATGAATGACAGAGATCATTATATATCTATCACTCTGACTGACTCATTTCACTCAGCATAATACTCTCCATATGCATCTATGTATAAGAAAATTTTATGAATTCATTTTTTCTAATAGCTACATAGTATTCCTTTGTAACACTGTTTCTTTAGCCACTCATTAGTTCTCAGGCTCTTGGGGAGTTTCCAGTTTCTGGCTATTGTAAATTGTGCTGCAATATATTTTGGGGTTTCTATAGTATATATTAAAGAATGGTATTGCTGGGTCATATAAGGGCTCAATTTCCTGTTTTTTGAGGAATATTCGTATTATTTTACAAAAAGCTGAACTAGTTGGCATTCCTATTAGCAGTGAATGAGAGAGTCCCTTTCTCCCTGCATCCCAGCACTGTGCTGGTTGTTCCTGTTCTTTGTGATCTGTTCCAGTCTCCATATTGTGAGGTGATATTTCATTGTTTTGATTTGCATCTCCCTGATAATTAGTGATGTGGAGCATTTTTAATGTGACATTGGTATGGCTTCTTGACTTCTTCTAGGAAATTTCTGTTCATTTCTTCACTTCATTTTAGTGAGGGTTAGATTTTTTTTCCTTGTAAAGTTCTATCAGTGCTTTATTTATTTAAGATATTAATGGTTTATATGATAGTTATTGGATGAAGTATCTCCCATCAGTGGACAGTTTTTGTTTCCTAGTCAATGCTCTCTTTGAATTGACAGAGCTTCTCAGTTTAAAGTACCTTTATACTCGAGTATAAGCCGAATTGAGTACAAGCCAATCCCCCTAATTTTATCTAAAGACTGGGAAAACTTAGTGACTCAAGTATAAACTGAGGTGGAAAATGCAGCAGCCATTGGTAAATTTCAATATATATATATATATGTGTGTGTATGCATATATGTATATATACATATATATACACAAAACATTTACAATAATTGAGGAATCAGTAAATACATACATACATGATTACATTAATAATACATGATGATTTAATATACTGTATACCATTAACATACCACATTGACCCTTAGTATTCAATGGCAACTTTAATAAAGTGAATAATCATTTTAAGTGGAGTTAAAAATCCTGAATATTTATATTCTAAAACCCCTGCTTCGGCACTGCCAATGTTGCTTAAGACCACCCTACTGCCATGTTTTTCCCCAGTAATCTCCCTAGGAGCATGATTTTTGATCTGGTGACACTCTGCTACTTAGTGACTTCATCTCCAGCAGTCAGTCACCCTGTAGCCAGGCTTGAGATTTTTGTTTTTCACACCTGTGATCATGTGGGAGAGCTGCTTGTGGCTCCTCTATACTGCTGCTGCTGCTGCTGCTGCTGCTGCTGCTGCTGCTGCTGCTGCTGCACATCTATAATGCTGTAGTCATCTCTGCCATTTTTTTCTCTCTCTCTGCCATGTTTTAAAAATGAGGAACACACTCCACACTTTTTATGAGAGTTATCTGGGAGGGCCCTGCAGGCCTCTCTTGGGGATGTTTAGTCTGTAGTGCAGAGCGGATCAGATCTAACTTGGCTGTGTTCCAGACTAGATGAGCAACATTCAAGCTCCATCAGAGCTATAACACATGATGCTTGAAAAATTAGGCTTACATGCTGGGGATCAGTGCTCTTACCAAAAGAACTATCTCTAGAGCCTTCTCTTCTCGTATTTTTAATTTAAAGAAATAGAATTTATTCGGATGCATAATTACTTGTTTAAAAATATCCCTAGGTATTTTTTATAACTAGAACTTAGGTAATTAAAATTTTATTTAACTTTTAATGATTTATCTATCTATTTAGTTTTATTTTTCTTTGTTTTGAGTCATCCATCCAGTTCTCTGATCTTAATACTGTTTCTGAGCCCAGGTATTATTCCTGCAAGTTCTCAGGGAAGTTATGCAGTGTCCTGGGTCAAACCTTGGACTGCTGTTTGCAAAATGTGTACCTCAAGCCCTCTACTATCTTTTGAACCTCTACTTTAAATCATTTAAGGAAATATAAATATTTAATTTTCAAAAGTTAAAAATTAATATGTAGAAACATAAAATAGCAAAGTAGTATGTACTAATTCCAAATCATTGAAGTTATAAATATAAATCAAAAATAAATTATGCATAGTATCAAATTTAAATTTATTATAGCTATACTGTAAATTTTCCAAGTAATCAAAATTTATTTTCAGCTATTCTATTACTTGATGATGCTGTTTGAAAATACTTGTCACATCAAAACATTAGGCAAAAATATTTTTCAAAATATGATGACATTGAAAACATGAAATTTAAATAAATTTGTGTTATGAATGTCACATACGATTAATCCTTATTTTATTATATTGATTAATATAATATGAAAAGGGCCCAGGAGATAGCATGGAGGTAAGGTGTTTGCCTTTCATGCAAAAGGTCATCGGTTCGAATTTTGGTGCCCCGTTGCCTGCCAGGAGCAATTTCTGAGCATGGAGCCAGGAGTAACCCCTGAGCACTGCCGGGTGTGACCCAAAAACCAAATATATATATATATATATATATATATATATATATATATATATATGAAAAGCAAATTGTTTGATAAAGTAAATTGCATTTTATGTTGTTTTCTATTTTTGTTGAATACTGCACTTCTATTTTGAAACTTAGCCTATAACTATTCTAGCTACTCTGTTGGCATTTTTTTTCTTTTTTGGTTTTGGTTTTTGGGACATACCCAGTGACACTCAGGGGTTATTCCTGGCTATATGCTCAGAAATTGCTCCTGGCTTGGGGGACCATATAGAATACCGAGGGATCAAATCCTAGGCTAACACAGGCAAGGCAGATATCTTACCGCTTGCACTACCACTCCAGCACCAAATATTCAGATATTTCTATCACACTTTCAAGGAAACTATATAGTTGTATAAAGATACCTTATGTTAAGAAGCCTAATAACTCTGAAGATATTCTCAAACACCTGGCTTGTTTAATTACACTTAACTTTTACCATATTTTTCTTGCCATAAGACACACTTTTTCACCTCAAAAGTTGGGGAGAAATGTCTGTGCCTCTTATGGTGCTAATGCTGCCTGAAGCTGAAGCCTGAGTACAGGGGAGGAGAGCATATAATAACCACTTGATATCTTTAGTGTTACCTTCCCCTTTATTGCACAGCCATGCCATACCAGTTGAAACAATCAGGTAAACACACTTTCATCATCATATAGAACTTTTGTTTAAGACTATTTGATCACTGTTGCGATTTTTATTATTTATATTATTGAAAAAGCATTTAAATATATATTTTTATTTTTTAATGTGAAAAAAAGAGTTAGGTAAGTGTGTTTAACCAGCTGTGGACCAGTGTTTTTTAAATATACCTCGGTCTCACAGGCTGGTTGTTCTCAGCTGCTGTCTCCTGATGGCATCTTGAGCTGCATTTATTAAATATTTTAGTACATCCTTTGCTTAAGATTATTTTTTCTTATTTTCCTCGTTTTTTTTTT
>PVKC010017072.1:0-20412 GCA_004027635.1 Crocidura indochinensis
CATTCACCAGTGCTTGGGTTAATCCTGGTTCTGCTCCTGGCAGTGCCAGAAAACAGTATGAAAGGCTGGATATTGAACCCAGGTAAGACAAAAACCCTACTTATTACACTATTTCTCCATCAAGAAAATTTTCTCTCCATGATTTGTTTACTGTATCTATCTGATCTGTTTTATTCCAACAATTTTGCATCTCTCTTCCACACATTTCTAGCTACATCTTTTCCTAATTGTTTATTAGTGTACACTAGTCATACAAGAAATATGACATCAGATGGCAGATGAAATTTAATCACTGTGAAGTTCAATCATCTCTGTGTCTTCCTCTAACGTGGCAGCAGGGTGCGTTTACTCCAGTCGAACCCGAGGGTTTTGGGTAAAGTCACTCACTTTGATTAAACCATCTGGACCAATTCTGTTTAAGGAAAATATATATATATGAAAGTTTAGATCATCTAGCAATCATTCTTAGAAAGACAACAGATAAACAAACTTTTTTTTTTTTAACACACAGTACTCTACAATGGGACTGGCCTTTCATCCTTGGTTTTGACTCATTGTCTCCCTTCTCTGGATACCTTGCTAGCCTGAACCCCAGCCCCAGTTTTTATTGTATAAGGTTGAGAGTACAACTCACGACACTGCATTTTTCACATATTCTATAATAACAGTAGCTGTGGATTTTTGCATGCTACAAATCACTATTTCATTCCCCTGAAAGTCTTTTCTCTATCTCAAATTCTCTTGATCTTTCTCTTTCCTTTTCAGTCCCCTATTTCTTCACTGTTACATTACACTTCAATGTTATATTACTCTGTTCCCAGAGCAGTGTAATTAAGCAACCTTTCTCTAGCTTAGTCTTTTAGCCATCCTTGTACTTTTACCCTTCTAATTGATTTGAGTTAACTTACACTTCTTGTTCAATATAGTTCAGCATTCGGCTGACATGTGAGGCAGAGATCTCGCCATCAACTTCTGCAATGTATGTGTAGAGAAACTGGAAAGTGCTAAAAGGAATCCGGGGGTGTCCACCATCATGGTCACTTGATAAAACTTCACACACTATCTTGAGAGTTTTGGCAATGGTCTATAAAAGCCATAAGATTAAATGAAGAGAAGGTCACTTTTCAAACTAGATTCCTAAAATTGGTATAGAGGCTAGGACAAAAACAAAATATTGCTCTCTTAAAATGAATGGGAAATTATGTAATATTTACATTATTTCTTTATGAGAGGGATAGTGTCTCTAGGAACTGGTTGTGTAAACTGCTGAATATGTTTAAAGATATTTATTGATTTAATTGGAATACTTCAAAGAAAATTGGTTTTTACGTTCTATAAATTAGAATAATATTTTATATATATTGCTCCCTATCTTCTCTCTAAAATAACTGATATTATTAGTCTAGCTAGCTTAAATACTCCAGTGAGATACTGGTACAAATGCTAGTGTAAGGGGATGGGATAGAAGTAATGTCCCTGGAATAAGATGCACAAAAGTAACACTGAACATCAAGATAAGCCCACCCACTTCCTCTAAAATATGCAGCTTCATCAAAGCAGAACCACCTTGTTCTGTACATGTCATCACACTAACCTGGCTGTAACTAGGGTAAATCGGCAGGTGGGAAAAGTGGGTGTTCCATGGCAGGGCTTCTGTAGAAGCCCTTCCACAGAAGAAATCACTATTACTTGTTCACTAGAAGAGTATATTCAGAACTGAAGTTTCACTTACTTAGGGTAAATCGGCAGGTGGGAAAAGTGGGTGTTCCATGGCAGGGCTTCTGTAGAAGCCCTTCCACAGAAGAAATCACTATTACTTGTTCACTAGAAGAGTATATTCAGAACTGAAGTTTCACTTACCTATGTCTTTCAAAAAGAAAACCTTCTCTGAATAAATTTCAAATGTGAAATATTGGGGCAAAAGAATATTTAACTGTGAATTAGCAAAGGTAGGTCAGTAGATAAGGATATAGATAAATATAGGCACTAAACACACAGTGATTTACTAAAACATTTGCACATTATCCTTACACTCTCTCCAGAGATCAGTGAAAATTAGTTCTGACTGGCAAGGAACTGACTGGTGAGGAGCTGCTATATTTTTTGAATTGACCTGCATCATCATTTTTCTTTTACAATTCTGCCTCCTTCCTCTATTTGAATATAATAGAATTATAGATGGTGTTTCTTTAACTATGAGATGTGTTACAGGAGTATAAATCTATATGTCAGGAACTGTGTGAGGAGGCTAAATAAGCTTGATCCATCTTCCCGGAGTGATAGTTTTACCTGATGGCAAGTCATGACTTGCATTGAATCATTTTAATTTCAATTGATTTAAATTAAAACTTTGATTCTTGTATAAATAGGGCTTTCTTATGAAGTAAAACCTCTTATGGACATACATCTTAAATGCTTGACCTTAGTTCCATAGTTCAGGAATTAGAATACCAAATTTGTAAAATGCTTGACCATACAAACGTCAAGGAAATTTGGGAGTTGCAGCAGGCTACTTTCATTTATTCTTTTCTGCTTCCTGAAGTGCACTTGCTGGAACCTCCCCAACAACAACAACAACAACAACACACACACACACACACACACAATATACCCAGAAGACTGGTTTGTTGGCCAAAAGGATGCTGGACAAGAGGTTGTTACCAAGGTGGGAGAGCTTGCACCAGAGATGAAGTCAGGAAGACAATATATTTGAATAGAGATGTACCGTATTTGCCGGCATATAAGACGACTGGTCGTATAAGACGACCCCCGAATTTTACAGTTAAAACATAGGTTTAGGCCTATATTCGCTCTATCAGACAGAATGTTCCTAAGCTGCAACTGTATGTACCACAGAGAGCCAATCACAACAAGCAAAGGTTCATAGGGTATACTGTAATAGACTTCCTCTCTGACACTGGCCCATTTGAGCAGGCTTTTGACAGTGTAGATTCGGGTACAGAACATTGTCTCATTTGCATGCATCAAAAGCCTGCTTGGATTGGCCGAATTAGAGAGGTGGTCCGAGCAGCCTTGCAGTGATTGGTGCAGGATCGAGTTGGAAAATTCATTTAGTGGCAATATCCAGATGATTTTCGTTTAGCAGCATATCGAGACGTTTTTTCGGGATATACTCGGCTATAAGGCGACTCCCGATTTTCGGTTGACTTTTTTTTCATTTCAAAAGTCGTCTTATATGCCGGCAAATACGGTAAGCATATATGCACTTAGCTTCATAATTTCCATCAGTAGTCCATCCTCTCAGCTACTCTTAAAAATCACTTAGCTATTCCCCTTTGTCTTCCTTCTCTTATAGTCTCCTACAAATTGGGTTGCTTAGACCAAATTGTGTCAAAATACTTAGAATGTCATGCAATTCACTGTAACATAAATAGAACTGGAAATAGCATATTAAATAAAGTAAGCTAGAAGAAGGATTAATATAAGATGATATAGCCTATATGTGATATTTAGAATAACTGCATAAGGAAATGAAATGGTTTAAATGGTGGTTGTCAGAACATTTGACTCCAGAGTATAGTGATGAGAAGAAACAAAGTGGAGGGGGCAAAAGACATTTATGAAATAATGGGGTACCAGGGCATTCATGTACATTGGTGGTATTAAGGAAGGACAGAACTAAATAACGAACCCCAGAGTCAAAACAATGAAATAATCAGACCCACGCTTTAATAAACAAACCTCAAAAGTGTCATTGTAATGACAGGTAGGGGCATTATGAAATGGACTCTGGGGCATTGGTGAAAGGAAAGCAACACTGGTGGTGGGATTGGTGCTGAAACATTGTATGTCTAAAACTCAACTATGATAACTGTAAATCACAAAGCTTTAAATAAAGATTTTAAATATTAGATAGAACCATAACCTCTAGAACCTTACAAGAAAATATAAGGCTCTGTTTGGAAACAGCCTTTAAAGAGAAAATGAAAGTGATTAGAGAGTTTCCTAATCCAATAGATCTGGAGTCCTAATAAGAAGAGATCAAAGACAGGGAGAGGAGGAGAGAGAAAACTAGAGAGAGAGAAAGAAAAAGGGGAAAGTATACAAACAGACATTGCACAGAGGGACAATCAAGGGAAGAAACTGGACAATGAAAGCCATAATACAAGGGATGAAAGACCAAAAATACCTAGAGCTTTAACTTCCATATTCCACTGTGAAAATAAAGGTTGTTGAAATCTGGACACTATGGCATAGCCACCCTAACAAAAATAAGTGATTTCAATTCAAGAATCATCTTTTATTGATCAAAGAAATTTAAAAAAATTTTATTGCCCTCATTTAAAAATATTCAAGTATTTTAAGCTATTAATAAATGGAAAAAATAAAGAACTCTGTAGATAGTAGCTTTTTGGTAAACTTAAAAAAATACCTTTTCTTTTCATACTTCCTTTTATCTCTTTCTCAAAACCCAACTGTGGGGGTCAGAGCAGTGGAGCAGAGGTAGGGTGTTTTCCTTGCATGCAACTGACCTAGGATGGACTGCTGTTTAATCCCTTGGAGTCCCATATGGTCCCCCAAGCCAGGAGTGATTTCTGAGTGCAGAGCAAGGTTTAAGCCCTGAGCATCACAGGGTGTGGCCCAAAAAGCAGAGAACAAACAAACAACAATAACAAAAACAATTGTGCTCTGGACTAACTCCTAGCTCTGTGCTCAAGGGTCATTCCTGGTAGAGGTTAAATGATCATATTTAGTGCCAGAGATTGAACTTGGGTCCAAGATCCAGGATACTGGTGGAGAGCAAGTTGGAGAAACCAACAGATGCTGAGTGGGCACTCTACTCTAAAATCCTGACATCAGTAGATGACCCCAAACTCCAGCAAAAAGTGATAAGGCACAGATGGACAGAGGTCACATGGCATCTTAGGGTGCAGGTGGCCCTCCACCTGCTCACTCTCCTTGTGGTTCCCAAACTTGATCACTCATTTCCTAGACAACCTTCTTTCCCTTCCCCGCTGGATATTGATTACCAGAAACAGGCCTCTCTGGGTTGGTCTTGCAAATGGTTTTTTGTTTGTTTGTTTTGGATTTGGGGCCACACCCTTTTGATGCTCAGGGGTTGCTCCTGGCTAAGCGCTCAGAAATTGCCCCTGGTTTGGGGGGGTCCATAAGGGACGCCGGGGGATCGAACCACGGTCCTTTACTTGGCTAGTGCTTGCAAGACAGACACCTTATCTCTAGTGCCACCTCTCCAGCCCCGCAAATTTTTTTTAGTTTTTTGGGGGATTCACATCCGGCAGCGCTCAGGGGTTACTCCTGGCTCTATTGCTCAGAAATCGCCCCTGGCAGGCACAAGGGACTATATGGGATACCGGGATTTGAACCACCGTCCTTCTGCATGAAAGGCAAATAAATGCCTTACCTCCATGCTATCTCTCCAGCACCCCGCAAATTTTTTTAATATGAAAATCTATAAAGGAGTTTGAGTTTCAGGGGGAAAAATCTTAGGTTCTATTTTTTGTTGCACAAAAATTTTTTTGACTAATATTTTTTTCAAAGCAACAGATTTCAAGTATCTTATGAGTTTCATTTTCAAAAGCTTGGAGGTGAAAGGCTGAGAGAATGAATTATTTGCTAATGAGATATGTCATTGCTTTCAGTGAACACAATGATATAATTTGATCTTATGGATCTCAGTAGAATAGGAGGCTGCCACATCTGGTCTAGGAGAAAAAGTGCTGAAATTAAGGCAACTCCAGATCTGCATATGACACTCTCACCTGAGACTCAGAGAGCTCAGCACTGGACAAAAATTGCCTGCAGCCTAACATTCCTGTCATTTGATGCCTTTGTAAGGAAAGAGCTGAATTTCGGAAATGGCATGGAGATCAGTCATATCTAGTTGGCGGAGAGAGGAGGGAATTTTTGGATTTTTCTTTAAGATCTATGGATTAAAAGGAATGCAAAGCCTCTCCCAAATAGTGACACTCCAATCCCTATATATTTAAATTCTCAGTCTAACAAAAGACAAAAAGATATTACATCCTGGATTCATGAACATCTTATTTATATCTCTATGTCTTTTTTATTTGGGGATCATACCTGGCAGTATTTAGAGAACAAGCAGTAGAATGGAACACAGGGCTCCTCTATGCAAAGCATGCACTCAACTCCTTGAGCCATTTCTTTGGCTCTCTAGAAACTGATAAGATATGCAGATTCCAGGATCAGATTCCAACAACAGAGACTATGTGAGGAATAGAGGTGTATTGCCACTACAGACAATGACTTGGATTGGACAAACTAGTTTTTGCCTGGAGCCTAGAGTCAGTCTTGTGCCAGAAAACTTCAGGGGTAGGGTCTCCTTGTATTTAGGCCATGGTTTTTCTTTCCATCTCCCTCATATTTTGGTGGGCCTATGCAAACAAATTCCACTTTAACACTGTTTTTTACTATGTTCCCTTGACTCCAATCCTTAAGAAAAACAACCCACTGAGACTTTTGAGGTTAACTTAAACTAGTCAATTTGTGACTATGAGAATTTAATAAAATGTGTGCAATTTTAAAAGTTCTTGGTAAAAGAAATAATATAGGAAGCAAAACATTTGCCTTGCCTATGGTCACAATTACTGTGATCTCAGTTTATTCCCAGAACTGTATATGTCCCCCAACCACTGGCAGGAATGATTCCTGAGTAGAATCAGAAGCAAGCCCTGAGCACTGCTGGGAATGGTTAAATCACCCCCCTCAAAAAAATTCTGAACTTCGGAGCTATTTTCACAGAAGTGTGACACTGATAAATAGCCACACATCTTTCCATATTGCATTTTCCTCTCCTCTATGGAAAAAGTTAATCACATAATAATTATATGATTATATGCAATTATATATGCATATTTAGCTTACAAAGTATACATACACACAAAACAAACAGGGGTTTTGCTCTCAAGAAAGGATTTGATAAAATCTACAGGGGAAATTCACAGGAAAAGTTGGGACTATAATATTTCTTGTACTTTCTCCAGAAAAAAAGTGAAAAATGCAGATTTTAAGTAAATTGTGAAGAAAGAACAAGATGGTTTTAGATATGCTAAATTATTCAAACTACCTTTTCAGACTATTTGGTTTTGGCATAAGCAATACTTTTCACATTAACTTTTAAACTGGCACATATTTTAGGGATTTAAAAAAGTCTGACTCATTTTAAGTTATAATCATATTTAACAAGAGTGGTTCCACATATGGGATAATAACAAAGTATGTATATAACATATACATACATATATATGATACTTATTACATTATCATTTTCTTTAATACAGGAAAGTAGTTTTTCCAATTGTCAGTGAGATCATACTTGAAAACTACATGAATTTGTATGAATGTTCAGCATCAAAGGTGATGTCATGACAGTAAGTCTAGAGATAGTTTCATTTCCTCACATGCTCTCATCTTTGATTTTTTTAAATATAATTATGCTTACCAAGTAGAAGTCCTCTATTTATAAGCTACACCTCTTTTGAAAGTTGTGATCTACATTTCATGTGATCTAGAATCCTAGAGCCCAGTATAAGCACATCTTACTTTGCACTTGGTTTTTGTTTATATCTCAGAATAGGGATGTGGGGAATGAAATGGCTTTGGAACTACTTCTGTGTGCAATGATTTCAAATTCATCTAGAAACTCCAAAACCACCTTTTAGTTAAGAGTTATACAGAGCCTACTGAAGATTTTCCTGAATTTATCTTTCCTGAATTATCAGTCACTCCTTCTGGCAGATGAGCAGAGGATTGATCTCCGTTCAGAGAGGAGGAGATGAGGATATGACTCATCATTAGAAGATTAGTGGACTGTGAGTACAGACACATTGCTCTTTCAGGCCAAAGAAAGGTTTCCCCATAACAAGAATCAAACATAAAAGCTAACTTACAACTCCAAGAGAGCTACAAGCAAGAGCTAAAAACTTGAGCCACTCTATTTCCTCCGTGAAGCGGCCCACATTCATCACGCTATTAAACAGATCTGTTGGGAGACTCAGCACCTTCCACATCTGGGCCAGTTCATCTGCGTGGACAATCAATCGGCCACCAACCTGTGTCAAAGGAAGGCATAAAACCAGAGTATGAGGTCAGAACAATAGAAGGTTTGAGAAACCCCGCCTAGGGCACCTGTTCTCTCAGCAAGCAGCAAGGGGTCAGGTAAAGTCTGTATCAGACATTTCCTTTACCAAGGGCCAAGAAATTTTCAGTGTGAGCAGCGCAATGTCCAAGAAAAATTAATATTTAACTTCAGATGTCAGAATTGTACAGAAAAATAAACAAGAATTTTTTAATAAACAAGAATCTTTTATGAATTTTTCTGATGCTTTCATCTATTTCATTTCTAAATTGCTCCTTTCTATAAGATCACAGAGACCACAAGTTATTGATGATATTATATTTTAATCTCCTTGAGTTGTTTTCACAAAGACTGCACCATGCATCCCTTGGATTTTCTCAGGAATACTGTGGAATGTTTCATGTTGCTTGGTTCCAGATACTTCAGCTTTCTGCTATGCTCATTGCATGAGTGGTTGGTGTTTGAGAGGAGGAAAATAACAAAAGGCTATTGTTGGTCAACAATGCACTATGATATAGCTGTCCAGTGGAGCACTTCCATACTTTCCTGATCCTGAGACCCTAATGAAATGTTAAGTCTTTGGGATCAAGGCATTGATTAATTCAGTCTTCATATACCCCAAGCCTCTCATCTTGTATCCTAAAGCCAGTTATGATGGGTAAAACTATATTTTACAGATAATTTTCCAGTCTACTAACTTCCTCATGCCAGATCTACCTTTCATTTAGTCCCTGGGAAGATTCCAGGGTGATGTAGTTATTGGTTCAGGGCTTTCCCTTAAAGCTAGACTTTATTGGAAGCTGATATAACTGAGGAACATGCCACCACCAGCTATGATGAGTATCATGATATGATCTCAGTTAATGAGTGAGGCATTATCAAAGGATGTGGACCTGTATTTTCTGGAGATTGAATTAATAGTGCTATTAGCTATTAGATATTATGCCAGCTTCAGGGAATCTAGCCAAATCCTATTACCAACTCAACTCAGAGCCTATTTCAATAGTATACCTAGTTTCTTCATAGATCAACTTGCATATAGATTAGTGATGTTTAAGATGATGGTGATTTTGTGTGCTCAGCTGATTGGCAGGGCTACTGCAAGCTTTTTTTGCCATCTACCCAACACCCACATTGTGTACTCCCACCACTCATATCAGCTCTGTACTCCATACTGCTTGTGGTCCTTACCCGAGAGTGCAGGATCTTTAATAGCTCAGGTGTAAGCTCTGCCCAGTTTGACAAAGGGACACGCTCAGACTGCTCTCTTACTGGAGGGATCTCTCCACGGGCCATGGCCGCAAAATATCTGTAAGGAATAAAAATAGGGGTAAGAGGAGGATTCCGCATTCCAATGCCTCTGATTGCTTCAGGAATCCTCTCCTGTCATTTTGAAGGAAGAAGATGGAGGAAAGAATATTTATGTGACTCCTATATCAGGTATTGTTTTTAGTTTATTTATATATAAGAAAATCCAGCAGGTGTTACTTTCCACTTAAGACATAAGAACGCATAGGACATGAAGTTCACCACAAAGAGTGGTGAGTACAGTTATAGAAATAACTACACTGAGAACTACCATAACCATGTGAATGAATGAGGGAACTGGAAAGTCTGTCTAGAGTACAGGTAGGGGTGGGGTGGGATGGAGGGAGATTTGGGACATTGGTGGTGGAAATGTTGCACTGGTGAAGGGGGGTGTTCTTTACATGACTGAAACCTAATCATAGTCATATCTGTAATCAAGATGTTTAAATAAAGATATTATAAAAAAGAATGCATAGGAAATTAAAATATTTTTTACCCTCTATGGATGTGGAAAAAATCAATAAGTTTGGTATAGAGTTTTTTTTTTTAAGAAATATTGGGTTAATGGGGGGACATAAGACATATTGGGTCTTAGTTTGTTATTTAAATGATATGTAAATAAAAGCAACACAGATATACACAGAGGTAGTCTCATGATGCATATCCTATGCGTACACATATAATATGTGTATAAAAGGAGATATAACCAAATTGTTTTTAATTCATCATTATTTTATGGAAGATGTATCCTAGAACCTATAGTCTAGAACCAAAAACTTAGAATCCTAAATCTTTTTCCAAGCATAAAAGCTATTAACATAAAGTCCATATTGAGAAGTGAGATGGGGGGGTAGGTAATTTGAAAAAGTGCAATTGAAAAAACAACGTAAATTTCATTAGAAAAGAGAGAAAATCGGAATTTCCAGAGTGAGCCAGGAAGGGGATAACATACATACAAGTAGTATGGCTTAGAAGCTACCAGGGAGCTTCGAAAAGATTAAAAGGACACTGAGGATACAAACCAAAGAAGATTTTGAGTTGGTTTCTTTGGGAAATGTGATGTAGAGTCCTCCTCAATCTCCGTAATTTTTTTTTTTTTTTTTAGCAAAGTTTGTTTTCCTATCAGTGCTTTGTGGAATGAAATTGTTACTGAGTTCAACATCAAAATTGGCAGGAGGTGCACAGGAGCTACTTCTAGCAGGGAAGGAGTCATTGAAGTTCACAGTGACATGAAAAAGGTTGGTCTACAACAGAGCTTTATTATTGACTATGCACATTATTATTGATCCTGAATTATAAGTCACATCCTTCCTATACTCTTTTCAATCACTTTCTCCAGAACCAGGCCATAAACAAGGAATTCAGGGTGAATTTTATCAACAAGTCATATAATATGGGTCCCTTGTTGCCTGTCTTTAAGCCAGGCAAAGCTAAGCTAAAACTACCAGACTAAAGCAATGCCTGCCCAGCATCCTTTTCCTTCAATGTCCTCAGCATTAAAGGTAGGAAAGATGCAAAGCTGCTTAGGACAACATGCATGACCACTCATAGATTGGTTGATATTAGATAGGATGCAAGTTCAAGATGACAATGGTGGAGTGTGACTTGAGAGTACGGAACTAGACTTGGATGATGTCAAGGAAGGAAGGAAGGAAAGAAGAAAGGAAGGAAGGAAGGAAAGACAAAAGGAAGGAAGGAAGGAAGGAAAGAAGGAAGGAAGGAAGAAAAAAGAAAGAGAAAGAAAGGCAGGCAGGAAGGAAAGAAGGAAGAAAGAAATGAAAGAAAGGAAAGAAAGAAGAAAGGAGGGAAAAGAGAAGAAAAATAAAAATAAAAAAGAAATGAAGAAAGTGAAATTTTTTTTGTTGCATTGGCTAGAGAACCAACATAAATCAGACTGTAGGGGCTGGAGCAATAGCACAGTGGGTAGGGTGTTTGCCTAACATGAGGCTGACCCAGATTCGCTCCTTGGCATCACATATAGTCCCCCAAATCTGCCTAGAGCAATTTCTGAGCACAGAGCCAGGAGTAACTCTGAGCTCTGCTCATGTGATCTAAAAACCAAATAAACGAACAAAATTGTTTAAAAAAAAAACAAAGCAGACTGTAACATAGCCTTTGTCCTCTAGATGTTATTTAACACGTCTCCACAGCACAGTTCCTAGATTGGTCACAAACTGCTACAGGTTTGTAGCATTTGGACATGTCTGATAAGTTGTTCTCTAGTGTGAATTGAATGAAGCGCAATCTGAGGTCAAGCTCTCCTTTTCTATTGTAGTTAAAGGATAAACTGATTCTTCACAGATGTCTAACAAATTTATTGCCTGAGATACAATCTGGGAGCACACAGGCAACCACAGAGCAATATTTACTTCCATAAATGTCAGGAACAATACAAGAAATGACGTTTTTTTCTTGCTATAAAACTGCGGCACAAGAGCAATAATATTATGAGGTTTTCAGCTATTGTAGAATATAAAGCAATGCCTACGTATGCTGTGTAAAATAGTCGTCTGGTGCTTCAGCTCAATCTTAGAGTTAATAAAGACAACTTAGAAGCAGAAACTAGCATGGTAGCAATTAAAACAAATAGCTTGGACCTGGGAAAAGTGTAGATGCCAGGAATTTGAAATTTTGAGATCAGTAAGAAGCTAGCTAAAGATGAGGTCTTGTGGCCAAAGAAATTAGACAACTAATTAGAAGGACTCTTACTCTCCTCACCTGAAACCCTTTCAAGAGTCAAACATCCTCAGAGTGAAAGGGTGGGAATAAAAATATCTACTTACTGGCAGGAGTAAAAGACCAAAAAACAGTCTCTATTGCTACTGTTCAGTTGGAAGAAATAGTCTTCTATGTATGTGTGTCCACAGATCATTTGTAAAAACTGAAGCTCACTGACTCTGGGCTGGAAGGGGAGGGAAGGAGCTGCTGTCTCATAGTTTTGGGTGCTTTTGAAGACTGCTCAGTACCTCGTACTCAATCCCCCATCCGTGCTGCAGACTTTCACCTATATCCTTTGCTCTGCTCTGCACTCTACTTCCTACTGAAAAAGAAGCAGCCTGGAAAAGATCTGGTTGGTCTAGTTAGCGTCCACCTCCTGCCTGCCCTTGGTCCCACTTCCCCGGTTTCTTGGGCCTTCGTCTAAGAAGCAATTTCATAGCTGAGAGGTTTTCTGTGTAGCAGTTACTGATGGTAAGTGGCCTAGACGGCGCAGTCTCTGGAGATACCACCTGGAAAACAGCATGCTTTATAGGCCATTCTCAGTGTGCCTTTCTCTGCTCAGGTCCTGTCCTACCTTTCTGTTCCACCTCCTTTCTTCAGGACGCAATGTGCACTGTGTCTGCATCTTCATGTTGAGACAAAGTAAATCGGTTCAAATGAACCCTAAAGAATATAATCCTTCCCTTCCCCAAGATACAGAGTTTCTAGTTAAATGCAAGGAGTTCTAACAGTAGAGGAAGGAAGGGAACCACCAGGGGAGCAAACCCAAGTGAAGCCCCAATAGCACATCTTAATTAAGCCCAGTTGTCGCCTGTCCCCGTTCGCCCCAGGCGCGCTGCTGCCATCTAGCGGTGCGCTAGGAGAACAGGGTCCCAGCTCACCTTAGGGAGAGGCACTGCACAAGCCCTTGTGGGTTTCGGATCCCTAGTTTCTGCAGTGGAAGTTGTCATGGTGCAGGGTCGGGGTTGCATGTGCATGCAGGCAATCATCTAACTCAAGCAATAGGAAAGCTGACCATTCGAAAGATGATGCTAATGAGTCCCGTTTCCCAGACTGCAGCCTTGATAATCTCGTCGTCGTTTTCAAGACTTTTCCTTTTTTTCCCACCCACATCTCAGACTTCCCCCACTGGGAATTAGGGAGAGGAGGAGGTATCGGTGTACATACTCTGCAGCCCACTGGATGAGATCTTGAGGTTGGGTCCGAATAGCGGCTTTGGTAAATTGCTTCAGCAATTCTGGCAGCTCCGGAGGAATGCATACTTGCTTATCTGTCTGCGGCATTGGTTTGATCTATTGTCTGGGGAGGGGGAATGAAATGAGTATATTTGAAAATAAAATGTAAAAAGGCAGCAATCCTGGACAGGAAGTCACTCATCCCTGACACACTCAATGTTAAGTAGTCATCAGACTACAGACTGCAAGACAGACACAACCCGTTGTTACATGACCCCAAAGTTAGCTTTTTTTTATTGATGAAAATAATTGCTCTTTACATAGACAACACACAATCCTTGTTCATTAAAAAACAAAGAGAAATGGAAGGAGAGTACAATGGGTAAGGTGCTTGTTTGCCTTACACCCTGCTGACCCGGGTTTGATCCCTGACCCCCAATATTGTCTCCAGAGCACTGCCAGTAGTGATTCCTGAGTACAAAGCCAGGTGTAACCCCTGAACATCTCCGGTTGTGAAGTTTCAAAACAAAACTGTCGAAGTCAACAAAGTAAACAAAAGGCAAATCAAAAGATGTTGCCCCAAATGAATTAAACTTTCCTTACAGAGTTTTCTCAATGTATATTTACATGTATATTATTTAAAACATGGTGCCACAATGATTCTTCTACTTCTTGAAATCTGCCCCTTAAATACAAAAACACATATATGTTCATTGGAGCACAGAATAAAATGGCTGGAATATAGAAGCAACCCAACTGTTCTATACAGATGAGTGAATAAAGATGTGATGTAGCTATCCAATGAAATACTATGCAACTGTAAGAAAAGATGAAGTCATACAGTTTGCTAAAACCTGAGTGGAACTGAATGTATCACGTTACATGAAGTAAATTAGTGACAGAAGGACAAATATTTAATGTTCTCACTTATTTGTGGTATAGAGAGTAATAAGACATGTGAGTGGTAGCAACCAGTGGTATTAAATCCTTGGTTCTGGGTTGTAGAAATGAGAATGTCTAGGAAGGAAAAGTAGAAGGAAGGGGTAAAAGGGTAGATTGGCAGTAATAGGGCAGAGTTCAAGGATCTTAGACATTTCAGGATTTAGGGATGAGGTGTCTATGTAGATCAAAATGAGAAAAAATAATTTTATTCTAAATATGTAACTCAAATTATAATAAGAAAAATTTTTAAATGAGTTTACAAGGGAGGTGGGTAGAGAGGGGAGAGGAATCTTGAGACACAAGTGGAAGAACATTGACACTGGTGATGAGTTCGGTATTGGCCCATGAATGCCCAAACTCTGCTATTAAAGTTTTGTAAATTAAAAAATCATTGCAGAAAGTTATGAAAAAGACACATACATTATATGCCTGTTATTTCAGATAAACAGAAAAAATATAAATATATGTCATCTACTTTTAATGATTTGGATATATAGAAGTAATTTAATTAAAAATAAAATATATGTACAAATTAAATGGGGTCACACATAGCTTCTTTACTCAAAGGCATATCCCAAATATTCTTCATGATTTACACCTTTATTAACTAGATAAAGGTTTAAGTGAATTAAATAAAAACATCTATTATTTGATACTAGGCTACTTCCAAAATACAATTCAGGTGATCATTAAATTATCATTTGATGAACATCACTCATCTGCATGCACTCATCTATTATATTATAATAACAAAACAGAAAGGTACATTTCAATTAAAATGTTCAAGGACAAACTGAAACAAACATAAAAATTCATAGATGGCAATGTACAATACACAAGTGGATTCAAAAAATTTTGTCTACTTTTAGTCTACTTCGAAACATTTGATGGGAGATAACTGCTTGTAAATTCACCTTTCAAATTGTCAAGAGTTAAGTGAGTGCAGCAGAAACTAGCATGGTAGTAAGTTAAACAAGTAGCTTGGGCCTGGGAAAAAGTGTCGATGCCAGGAATTGGACGTTTTGAGATCAGTAAGGAGATAACTAAAGATGAGGTCCTGTGCTCAAAGAAAGGAGACAGCTAATTAGAAGGACTCTTACTCTCCTCACCTGAAACCCTTTCAAGAGTCAAACATCCTCAGAGTGAAAGGGTGGGAATAAAAATATCTACTTACTGGCAGGGGTAAAAGACCAGAAAACAGTCTCTATTGCCACTGCTAAATTGGGAGAAATAGACATCTCTGTATGTAATCACACACTAGCTTTGAGTTCTATTTTTTTTTCTTTTTTGTTTTTCGGCCACACCCAGCGGTGCTCAGGGGTTATTTCTGGCTATCTGCTCAGAAATAGCCCCCAGAAGACACAGGGGACCACATGGGACACCGGGATTTGAACCAATGACCTTCTGCATGAAACGCAAACGCCTTACCTCCATGCTATCTCTCCGGCCCCATACTTTGAGTTTTCAATTTAGTATAGGGCAATTTGGTTGGAAATTCCTAAATCAAGTAAATAAAGTGTTCTCAAGTAGTGATACTTCATTATCTTTATGTCTTTGTTCTTTTTGTTAGTTTGTTTTTGGAATTGAGGCCATACCTGTCATCAGTGCTTGGTGAGTGTTCATTTCCTAGGACATTTTAGAGAACTCTACAGTGTAGGGGATCAAACTTGAGTTCTTGCATACAAGCTCCAGTCCATCGAGCTATTTCTTATGGCCCTTATATTTATATTATCTTATATAATTGTAGAATTTTTTAAAAAAATAAGTAAGTAATGTTTAAAGAGTAATAAGGAATATAGACCCTGAGCCAGTAGAAAGGAGAAAAGGAATTAAAGAGATAAAACATATTGATCAAACAAACTTGATCAATCCAAAAGAAGACAAGTTTCAGGATGAAAATGCATACCCAACATAGATAAATGACATGTTATAAAGGTATTCATACATACAAGTAAACCCAATATGAAATCATGACCTTAAATATGCCAGTTAAATGACTAATAAAAATAGGCCAGAAAACATGAACAGTGAGTGGAAATAAATAATGATCAGGCCTAAATAGCAGACCCAAAGTCAACAACAGAATCAAGATCTACAACAAGTTACATACAAAGGGGACCAGTTATACTAGCAGTCCAGGAGGTAAAGGGGAGAAGTATGGGATGCATGTTGGGAATAAGTGCGAAGGGAGGTCAACACTAGTGGTGGGGAATTGCCCTAATTCACTGACACTCTAAAAAAATTTTGGGAGGGGCCACACCCCACTCAGAGGTTACTCCTGGCTATGCACACAGAAATCGCTTCTGGCTTGGGGGACCATACGGGACACCGGAGAGCAAACCAAAGTCTGTCCTAGGTCAGCCACGTGCAAGGCAAAGGCCCTACAGCTGCACCACGCTCTGGCCCCTAGACACTCTAAAATTTTATATTTCTAAAGTTTGTGCTGTTGGTAGAAATGTCATCTGATATAGCCTTTATGGAAAGCAAATGGAGATGTATCAAAAAATAAGAATAGAACTACCATATGACTCAACAATATCACTTCTTGGCACCTATTCTCAAAACACAAAAACTAATTTGAAAGAATATCTGCATGCCGATGTTCATTATCACACTTAGTACAATAACCAAGATATGGAAATAGCCCAAATATCCAACTAAAGATGAATGGATCTAAAGGTTGTGGTATATATACACAACATAAAACTATGCAGCTCTGGGGCTGGAGAGATAGCACAGCAGCATTTGCCTTGTAAGCAGCCGTCCCAGGACCTAAGGTGTTTGGTTCGAATCCCTGCGTCCCATATGGTCTCCTGTGTCTACCAGGAGCTATTTCTGAGCAGATAGCCAGAAGTAAATCCTGAGCACCACCGGGTGTGGCCCCAAAGTCAAACCAAAACAAAACAAAAAACCTAAAACTATGCAGCTCTAAGAAACAACAAAATAATACAACTTGCAGCAATATGAAGAAAACTAGAGGCTACAATGTTGAGTGAATCAGTCAGAGGAAAATGAATAGTACAAAATGATCTCTCTCATATAGGAGACCTATATTATAGATAATATATAGTACATTTTTTGAAAATTAAATATCATTTAATAAAATAACATTTTGGGGGGACACACCCAGTAACGCTCAGGAGTTACCCTTGGCTATGCACTCAGAAATCACTCCTGACTTGGGGGACCAAATGGGACACTGGGGATTGAACCCAGGCCCTTCTAGTGTCAGCCACTTGCAAGGTAAATGCCCTACCAATATGCTATAGCTCCAGCCCCTAAAATAGCATTTCTAAAGTTCTTATTGTAAATGTCTAGTTTTCAAATTGTAATTTATTTAAAATATTTTGGGAATTGCACCCAGCAGTGCTTAGGGCTTACTCCTTACTCTGCTTAGGGGTTACTCCTGACAGAGTTTAGTGAGCCTGGACCTGAAATGTGCAACGGCAGGTGCATAATCCCTATATATCCAATCTTGAACTAGCTTGTTTTAACAGGAGAAGTACCAATTAAAAAATTGTGCCACATAAACGTTAGGTCCAAATAGAAATACCTAATTATATAGAGAGCTTTTGCAAGAATAGCTCTGACAAGTGTTTTGTTTCAAGACTACTTTATAGTATTAACGTGGGGGGGAGGGGCGCAGAGAAGTGGCTCAAGGTGCTAAACACATGCTCCAGCGCCTGTCTTGAATTCTTTTGTTTGTGCCACACCCAGAAGTGCTTAGGGGTTTCTCCTGGGCTCTGCACTCAGAAATCTCTCCTGGAAGGCTTGGGGGAACCATATGAAATACAGGGGACTGAACCCTGGTCTGTCTTGGGTCTGCAGCATGCAAGGCAAATGCCCTACCACTGAGCTATCACTCCAGTCCCCTGTTTTGAATTCTTAAAGACCACAGGGTTCCTGAGCATCACAGTAGCAGCCCCCAATCATAGAGCTAGGAGTAACCCTCACACATTGCTGAGTATAACCCATTTTGAAAAAAAAAATCAAAACCCTGAAGACTTTGTGGATATAGATTATATCTATCAAATTTTATTATTCCAGAAATTAGAACAAAAAATTTAAATGTTTCCAAGTGTGAGGGGAACCTAAGTTTCCAAAACTAGGAACTGGAGAGAAGCAGATCTGGAATCAAATGTCCATGCAGAAAATAATCCACACAGTGAAAGGGTACAAGAATAAATTCAGAAATCCCAATACATAAGCCTTCAGCTCCTCAGAAGGAAAGCAGCTTAGTGGAGGAAGATTGAAGAATGAGCCCCTGCCTTCCTGAAACCCAGGCTTTTATTAGAAAGAGCTAGACCACACCCTAGGGTGGAGAATGAATATTTGGTAGGAAGGGGGCCCAATAATCTAATCACCAGAACACTCACTATGGTGGAATGTAAATATTGAGTAGGGTAGGACCCAGTAATCCAACATCTTTTAAGATTTAACAAGTAATTTGTAATTTTTTAGTTTTTTTGGGGAACTATAACTATTAGTGCTCAGGGGCTACTGTGGGCATAGTTACTGGGGAGTCATTCCTGGCAGTGTTCAGATACCTGTGGTGCTGGGTATTGAACTTAAACCCACAGCATACAAAGTTTGCACACCAGTTCTTTTAACTATCTCCCCAATCCAAGTAACAGTTTTTGAGGAGGAGGTTGGGCTGGGTCCAGCTGTGTTCAGGTCTTATTCCTGGTTCTATGCTCTGGGATCACTCCTGGTGGTACCCAGGGAACCATAATGTTTACAGTGGATTATATCATGTCAGCCTTATGAAAGGCACGGATTTAACTCTCCTTTCCCAGAAACAAAATTTTAATGAAAAATCTAGTTTTTAGAAATAAAATAATTTATCTCCTTGATGATAATAGCATTGATATCATTGGTTTTGCAGTTTTCTAATGTCTGGCTTAATAGATGATATATACATTTTCATATATGCTTTGCATTTAATATCTTGTGCTATCATACATAATGCAACTTGTGTAAATTTCTACTGTATTGTTAAGAAGTGAGAAAGACATATTATATCTTAATATTGCAATAGAAATAGTTTTAACTTTATTGGTTTCTATTCCCAAAAGTCTCAAGAAGTTTCTAAAACTCACTTTGAAAACTTGTGCTGCATGTAACTATAATTTTATAACCACAACGATTGTTGTACAGAGGGTAGAAAAAAAATATCAGAATACCACTTAATTTAGAACTAAAGTCAAAATGTCCCCCATCATTACAGAATCACTTACCTTAACAGCTTGCCTGAGAAATGCATTTTTAAAAGCAAATTAGACAAAAGCAATATAAAAGGTGCAATTTTGGAGCGATTCTTTAAGAAAATGCACTGACATCTCTTCATGGTCTAATTAATTAAAGTGTCCAGTTATCATCACTAATTAAAATTTCTTGAAAGGAACTTTTGGAAGAACATTGTTTTGTGGGCCTGAGAAATAGTACAGCAGGAAAGGTGCCCTAAGCAGCAGTGATCCCTGAGCACAGAGCCAGAAGCAAGCACAAGTACAGCCAGATATGGGCCTAAAGCAAAACAAAAAGAGAGAAAGCAAGCAAGAGATGTGAGAGAGGGGTCAAAAGGGAGGGAATAGGGGCCAGCGACGCTAGAGGTAAGGTGTCTGCCTTGCAAGCGCTAGCCAAGTAAGGACAGTGATTCCATCCCACAGTCCCATATAGTCTCCCCAAGCCAGGGGCAATTTCTGAGCGCTTATCCAGGAGTAACCCCTGAGCATCAAAGAGTGAGACCCGAAAAACAAAAACAAAAACAAAACATAAACAAAAGAGACGGAATAGAGCAAGTGAGAGAGAGAGAGAGAGAGAGAGAGAGAGAGAGACAGAGAGAGACAGAGAGACAGAGACAGAGAGACAGAGATAGAGACACATGCACAGAGAGAGACAGAGTGACAGAGACAGAGAATTGTTTCCCAGAAAGTGGTAGACCAAGTATTTAGCTTGTACAGGATCTTGAATTTGATCTCCAGATTCCTAGGCAATGCCACACCTCTGGGACTTACATTGCCAGGAGCACATAAAACAAAACAGAACATAAAAGGTTTTAAACTTTAAAATGCAATGGTCTATATGAACACAATCGGTACCATGTTGTTGGGAAAACAATGATGACATGAGTGATGACATATGTTAGTCATATGGGCAGAGATAAAGATACATGTGTGTATGTGCATAGGG
>PVKC010017073.1:0-20424 GCA_004027635.1 Crocidura indochinensis
ATAATACGTACGTCATACTTTCCAAGATTTGGTTTTTGCTTTCCTGCTAAAATTTTTAAAGCAGTTGATTTTCCAATACCATTAGTTCCAACTAATCCCAAAACTTCTCCAGGCCGAGGGATAGGCAACCTGCAGAAAGTATACAAAAATCAAGCAACTCAGTTTAATTAGACAAAGCCACACAATATCACTGATCTCTATCGAAGCACCTGTACTCCACACACATCTATTAATAAGCTGAGACAGAGTCCAGATAAGATTAGCTATTGGGGAGAGGGGAATCCAGCAAGATTAATTCAAAGCTGTTGTTAGAAAACATCACTCCAAATTTTACTGATTTAATTTCCATTCCAAGTCCATTCTGAAACAAAGCTTTCCAGCGAAGGCTCAATTTCATTGTGCAAATAAATGCTTGGAACCACATTACACAGTAGGTGCAGCCTCATGTTGGTCCTCTCTGTCTTGGGCCTGTTATTTACTTACAAGCAGAGAAGTGCCATAGCAGTCAGAAACATTCCATTTCACTCTCCCTGCTGTGGCAGGCCCCTTAAAGCTGGCAGGTTGAGAAATACTTTTTCATTAGTAAAACCTAGACTCCTAGATATAAACTATTAGTATTCATTTGAAAGCCCTCAAAATTGGCCTCAAATTCAGAGCAATAATTTTTTCTTGTTGTTTTTTGTTTTTGGGTCACACCAGGCAGTGCTCAGGGGGCCATATGGGATGCCTGGATTCGAACCACAGACCTTCTGCATGAAAGGCAGATGTCTTACCTTCAAGCTATCTCTCCGGCCCCAAATTCAGTGCAATAAATTTCTATAGCTAAGACCACCAGATAAGTAAAATCCAAGACACAGATATTCCCCCCAAAGTCATTTTGGGAAGGATGTTAGGAAAAGTTCCATTTGAATGGAGTGACGAGGGACTCGTCCCAATTTCCAGACACTCCCCCTCCCACCATGTCCGGGAGTAATCTAATAGGGTCAGACCCTATCTACTCTGGGGGTTCCAAATAGACCCCAATAACTAGTTCATTAATCACAAGGACTCACGAGCATCCAACTGAATTTTGCCTGGTTCTTAGTATTTCTCTTTAATCCAGTGTCTCTCAACCTTTCCCAACTGTGCCCACCCCCAACCTTATTTCTTCCTGTGGTTCTCCCTGTTTTACTGATTGACCCCTCAGTCTCTAGCACTGTGACTCCTTTTCCATTTTACTGATTTCATTTGTTGCCCTTTGAAACAATCATCCGTTCGCCCCACCCCACCCCTTACCCCATTGGACCCATCTAGATGCACTGCTTTAGTGGGTAGTTAATAACTCTTTTCTCAGTTTTTTATCTCTTGGAAAATGCCACAAGTGATTTGCCCCTGAACTAAAGTAAAAAAGAAAGCTAACTTGAAAACATACCTGTGGAGTTTGAAGGCATTGGCACAATACCGATGTGTCGTTTCTTTTTCCAAGTTGCTTGGTAAATTGACAATTGATAAGGCGCCAAAGGGACATTTCTGTTGAAGAACTCACTTTGTTTTAGTTTTTCAAAAAAACATATTTTTTATCAAAAGTAGATGTTTTTTCAGGTTCGCAATTTATTGTACAAATGATCACACAATGAGCTATTAGCATCTTGAGGTCATTTGTTTAGAATCCATTTTGCCTTCATACACTTGGAAGTACAATCAGAGGGATTCCTCCACATGGAGTCAACACACTATTCACTGTCAGAGGGTTGAGTCAAAGTATTTTTTAATATCAGTGAACTGTCATTGGCATCAGCTCAATGGACCTGTCATGATTCCCAACAGTACAAACCCTGCAGTATGTACCCTTCAATGTCAAAACTTATTTCTTTTTTAACTGTGTTGGGAAAAACCCAGAGCTCATGTGTGCCTGGTAGGTAGCTCTATTACTGAGCTTTATGCTTGACACCAAAATTTAGAATTCTTTTAAGCTTCTTCTATACTTGGGAGAGTCAAAGATGTGAAACTGTTTCATTTCCTTATCTTAATTACTTAAGAAACAAATGCTTTTAAAGGCAAGATTTCACTGAACTAGTTTTTCCCTCTACCTAGACACAAGAAAAATGTGTCTCATGGGGGGCCAGAGGGATAGCATAGCAGTAGGGTGTCTGCCTTGCACAAAGTCGACCTGGGAAGGACCTGGTTTCAATCCCAGGCATATGGTCCCCAGAGAATTTCTGAGCACAGAGCCAGGAGTGATCCCCTGAGCTCCACCGGTGTGACCCCTCCAAAGCCCCCCAAACAAAAAACCCTCAACATCTCTTACCTTAATACAAATACCACAACCAATACAAAGCGTTTCTGAAATCCATGCTATTTTGCTCTGAGGTGTGACCTCTATGCATAATTTTCCTGCCAAAATAAAGGAGAGAATCAAGTTAACTTTCCTAGCTTCATGAGTTTCTGTACATTGACATTTAGACAATTATGATATGAAATTTCTATAGAAAGCAAAAAAGTTGAGATTTTTAAAACTAGGCTTTGTGGAGAAAGAGCTCTAAGCTTATGCTAGTAAAAATGTGGGGGAGGAGAGGGAAAAAAACGTGGCATTCCTGAGGCAGGCAGGACACTCACCATGCAAGTGGTGGACCCAAGTTATATATACCCCCAGAACCACAGTCTTTTCTCATGCAATACTTGGACATGGAGAGAGGAATAAGCAGTAAGCACTGCTGCTGTGGCCCTAACCCAACCAATCAACCAAACAAAATACCCAAACCAAAACAAAGAAAACAAGTTCACCATAAAGTAACTTTAGAAGATAACCTTGTCTTTTACATTTTAAAGAATGGGGGAAAAATTGGATGATAAAGTAGAAGTTTTCAGTTACAAGTCCTCAAATCTGTGCCACTCTGTAACAAGTTACAGCTCTATGAAAGTCACAAAAAACAATAAAAATATTTTCATTGTGGGTTTTCACTAATGTGAGCCTTTGAGAGAACAAAAGTCGCAAAGCACCATAGGAGTGGATATATTTGGGGCCACATCTGGCAGTGCTCAGGGGTCACTCCTGGTGGCATTGAGGGACCACAGGATATGCCAAGGATCAAATCTAAGTTAAGTTTGTGCAGGCAAGATCCATGCCCACTGTACTACCCGGGCATCTTTAATAATATTCTTTTTTATTTTTTTTTCGGGCCACACCCAGTGGCGCTCAGGGCTCTGTGCTCAGAAACCACTCCTGGCAGGCTGGAGGACCATATGTGATGCTGGGAATGGAACCTGGGTCCAACCTGGGTTGGCAGCATGCAAGGCAAATGCCCTACCACTGTGCTATCACTCCAGCCCCACCCATAACAATATTCTTGAATTTCCAATAAATCCAAAGCAAAGCTTACCCATACGAACCACAGGACAACTCTTTTTGCACTCCTGCCGACATTTCTTAGGTTTACATTTGTCATGGTTGACAATAGCAATTCTTGTTAATTTATCTGCCATAATTGTAGAATATCCAGCTCTTCTATTAAATTAAAAAAAAAAAAAACGACAATTATGACAGAGAAAGAAATTGGGAGATATATCAGTTAGGATTACCAAAAGGAATAAAAAAATAGATTTGTAAAGTTGGAAAAGCAAATTTTTCACCAAAAGATATAGGGATCTCATGTTAACAAAATAAATGCCAGGTAGGAAACTTTCAAAATACCACTGAAAGACAAGATTTGAAGACAAAGAGGCTTTTTCTGTTTTTGTTTTTGGGTCACAACCCAGCATGCTCAGGTATTACTCCTGGCTCTGCGCTCAGAAATTGCTCCTGGCAGATTCTGGGGACCATATGGGATACTGGGAATGAAACCTGGGTCCACCCTGGGTCAGCTGTGTGCAAGGCAAATGCCTTTTTACTCTTGAAGAGAAGAGTTTGTATCAGATTTTAACCTACCCCAAGTTTAAAGTGCAATCCAGGGGGAAAAAACTGGTCAAAGTGAATCCCATTGTTAAGCAAAAGAGAAAAGCAGTAATAGTCAGGAAAACAAAAGTGCCAGGGAGGGGCCAGAGATAGCAGTTTTGCACTGACCCAGGATGGACCAAGATTAGAACCTGGAGTCCCATATGGTCCCCCAAGCCAGGGGCGATTTCTGAGGGCATAGCCAGGAGTAACCCCTGCGCAAGGAAAGCGAGGGGACCCATATTGCTCTTCAGGTCTCAGCAATGAATAAGTTGATACTAGTCACTGGAGGAACATAGATGAGTAACAGAAAAAGTCATGGGGAGCAGGCAGGATACTGGCCTTGTATGTGGCAGGCCCAGATTTGATCCCACAGTCCATGAGCTCTGCCAGATGATCCCTCAGCATAGACCCAGGACGAAGTCCTGAGCTCTGCTGGATATGACCAAAGAACCAAAGAAAACTCCCAAGCCAAACAAACAGCTTGATAAAGGTTAGTTAGCTCTTATTTTAGGCCACCAGTTATCAAACTAGATACAAATTGTGACTTTTTGCTTTAGGGCACACCTTGCATCCCTCCAGACACCATGCCCAGGGCATGTGCCATGTGCTCCATCGGCTGGAGAGAGCAGAGGTAAGGCGCTTGCTTTTCCATGCACACCATACATGGGGCCCTGACACCCACCCCCCCTCCAATGAAACACAGCATCACCACCATCCCAAACTGCCCCTGATTTCTGAGCCATTTTCATAGATAAAGCCTTTTACCTGTTCCACGGAACAGGTAAATTTAGCTCATGGGGTGGGAGAGTACCAGCTTGGCTGGAGAGACACTGGAAACTGCGCTGCAGTGGCTGCTTCCCTTCTTTCCTGATGGATCACCCCATTGAGGATGTTTAAAATTGTTTGTTTTGTTTTTTGGGACACTTGGTGGTGCTCAGGGGTTACTCCAGGCTCTGCGCTCAGAAACTGCTCCTGGCAGACATAGGGAACTGGGGGAGCTTATGGGATTCGACACCATTTGTTCTGGATTGGCTGCTTGTACAGCAAGTGCCCTACTGCTGAGCTATCTCTCCCGCCTTAAAATTGAAAGTATTGAAAAGTGCCCCAGTCCTCACTCAGTGGTCCTCAAACTACTTTGTTCCCATTTTGTTTCTTCACTTCAAAATAAGATACATGCAGGAATTTGTTCGTAGTTTTTATTTTTACTATAGTCCGGCCTCCAACAACGATCTGAGGGACAGTGAACTGGCCCCCTGTTTAAAGTTTGAGGACCCCTGGTAGATAGTTCTACCCATTCTCCAGCCTGTTCATGTCTTCAAATTCTATGTATCCCATGTCCTTCCATGTATAAGTGGTCCTCCTGATTACTGGCTCCTGGATGTCTGCTCTTAAGACACTACATGTTTTACAGACGCCTATAAATTTTAAAATGCTGATATGGGGAAAATATGCCTCATGACATTTTCATAGACAATTTATTGAGTAAAGCCTGTATTTGAAAAGGAACTCAAAATATCCTAAGGTTTTCTAGTGATATGCAGCTTTGGCCATCTGTAGTATTTACTCCCCCACCATCTTTACTTTCTCTAGTCTAGCCAACTATATCAGACACAGCTCTGGGCACATATAGTCCTCAGACACAACTGACTATGCCTGTGGCCCGGACAGTAACTTCCACAAACCCCCCCCCCCCCCCACACACACACACATGGAATTATTTACGGAGCATTAGCAGTCTCAGGTGCAACTGGGAGCCCGTTAGAGAAGAGAGTTCTAGATAAACATTGAGTGCTTTCCAAAAAAGGGGATTGGGGGCCAAGTTAATTTGGGTTGCTTAGCTTGCCTTGGTTTCAGCCATTTTTACAAGAAAGTATCAGGCGAGACCTGGCAGTGCTCAAGGCTTCCTCCTAGCTCAGTGCTTAGGGATCATTCTCGGCAGTACTCAGGGATCATATGGACCAAGGAGGAATCAGGACCAAATACATGCAAGCAACCTATTCCGTTGTACTATTACTCAGGCCCTGCTTTGGTCGTCTCTGGAGGATCTGTGTTATCATCATCTGTTCATGATCAGTCATCGAGATTGTCTCTCATTAAAATAAAAAGTAATTCCCAATTTGAGTAATGGTATCTATCTACATTATTGGACAGATTATATATTTTCATTTGTTTATTGCCTATCTTTCCTTCTGGTCAGAACCAAAATGGCAGGACGTTCTGCTTTGCTTGATACTGGGATAGCTCTGAGGGACAAAAAAAACAAAACAAAACAAAACAAAACAAAACACAAAAGCTATCAAAAGAATGCAATATTTTACAAATTCCCTTCCAGTCTGGAATCAAGGACCTTCCCAAATCCTGAATCTATAGAACACACCTACCCAGTTAACCACTATTTCTTCCTGAAGGTCTTAGCCTCCACCTTCCAAACTGAGCCCCCACAAGACTCATTCTCCAGCACCCCTGCCCAATCTGTTTCAAGTAAATACCTTCTTCCATTGACTTGGGCCAAAATCCTTGAAGTCATCTCTAACACACAACAGCAAATTTCAGACCGACTTTATCTTCAGGCACAGCCCAAAACTAGCTGCTTCTCTAGAGTCAGCTCTAAAGCCATCATTCTTTTCTTTTCCATGTCGTAAACCCCATCATTATTTCTATCAATATTATTCATAATAGTTTCTAACCGATCTCTTGGCTTCTATCCTATCTGCTTTCCAAGCCTCCACACAGTCTCCACAACCAGAGTCAGAGTGATTCTTTGAAAGCAGAAGCCAAATCCTGCCTCTTGTCTATATTTAAGCAATAGCTACCCTACTTGGAGCAAAAGCCAATCTTTAAGATAACGAACAGCATTGATCCACACGTGTTCCCTTCACTGCACCTCGTGCTCATTTTACTTCGGCTGTTTTAATGCCACAGATATGTTGGCTCAGAGCCTTTTTGCTGGTTGCTCTCCTTGCCTGTGATGCCTGTCAGGCAGTGCCTCAAAATGCAGTGAGTCACCCATCTTCGTCTTTATTGTTGGGTTCTAAGTGAACACTCCCCTAGCTGTACTATTAAAAAAACATAAATGGTGTAGATTAAAAAGTGCCCTTTCTCTTGTGTCTGTATATAAATGTTCTCTCTAGAGAGTATTGTTCTCTTCCTCACTACAGTGGCTGAAAGCAGAGCAGGGATTTTCTGTTTATCTCAGCAGACAGATTAGAGCCTTAAGCAGAGTAGAGTTCAACCATTCTGTTGAATGAGTGAGAAAATAAATGGAAGTATTTGTCCTACCTGTCATATTAGCTTGAGAAATCTTGCTAGTTGCCAATATATTTTTTTTGCTTAGTTTTTGGGCCACACTCGATGATGCTCAGAGGTTACTCCTGGCTATGCGATCAGAAATTGCTCCTGGTTCAAGGGACCATATGGGGCTGGGGGATTGAACTGCGGTCCATACTGGGTCAGCTTCATGTAAGGCAAACAAATGCCCTATGCTGCGCCATTGCTCTGGCCCCTAATATTTTCAACACTGACAGCTACTCACTAAATACTGAATAAACAATAAACCACCAGGACTAAATTTTTATTTAGTAAGTAATTATGCCAATAGGTTCATTACCTTTAAAATTGGGGGGGGGATTTTTGGGGGAGGGACAGGTATGGGATTACACCCAGCTATGCTCACGGATAAACTCATTCTGAACTCTGCACTTAGGGATCACTCCTGTCAGGGCTCAGAGACCAGAGATGCTGGATATCAACCATATCAACAGTGTGCCAGGCAAGTGTCCATCCACTGTACTATCACTCTGGCCCCCTTTAGTCAACTTTAAAACAAAAGAGAACACACAAATCACCCTGGAACTGAGTGCAATGAGCCCCACCTAAGAGCTCAGATCTCTATTACAAAATGATATCCAACTTTAAATGAGCTGACATTAAATTTTATTTCTACCTATTTCTTCATTACCAAAATAGTGCGCATCTTATATTTTAAGCCACAAAAAATTGAAATTACCGAGGAAAATATATTTCGGTAGGAAAAAAAAGGCATATGATAGCAAAAGTTGACTAGCTGGAAGTAATGTAATGCATTTAATAATAATACTCTTAATTACATTCATTCCTATATACTAGTTTCAAAATAGGGCTCAAAGTGGGGCTGGGGTCCTTCCTTTTTCTATAGATAGGAGAGGAGGGGAGTCAATCTTTGGGACAAGGGCAGATCGAAAACACACTTCAGGCTACAACTTAAAAACAATGCCACCACAGAATTCTTTCAGCTGGGAGGGAAAAAGAGGATTCGGTTAAAAAAAAAAAGTCTTATAAAGCAAGTAAGCCGTGGTACTCAGCCGAAGCCACTGAGTAGGGATGCTAAATTAATACAGCCTTCTTGTTCCCTCCCAGCAACTAGATTAAACTTCTTTCCAAAATAATAAATATTGGGAGAGTGAGGAGGAGGGCCGCTTGGGGCCGAACATGAGGGAGCTTGCGGCTTGCAACATCTGGCACTGGCAGGGCAGGGGGAAAACTGGGGTCCCAGGGATGGAGCTGGCTGCGTGCAAGGTCAAGTGCTTTAAAACACCCGGCCGGGGTGGCCATCTCTCAGCTTCACCTTCCTCCAACAGCATTAAGAGGGGAGAGCGGGGAATTAAGAGTGAGAAACAGGCGCCCCACTGAATCAATCCATCGACCCAGTCCCCCTTGGGCTCAAAGGCAGCTGCAGCCTGCGCCCAGGTGTCGGTGCCAGCTGGGGGCAGTTCCTGGGACGTGGGCATCAGCCTGGGCGTCAGTCGGACCAAAAGGCCTGGGGAACCCGCAAAGACTCCAGCCCGGAGTTGGGGGAGAGAGTTTTGGGGGTGGCCGGGCCTGGCGCTCCCCAAGGTGACAACCCGTCCGCCTTCCTGGAGGCGAGTGCGCGTCGCTCTGCAGACGGCGCCGGACCGGGTCGGTGCAGGGGCGAGGGGGTGCCCGTCGTGACAGGCGACGGGGCGCCCAGCACAGGACCGCCCAGTCCCCGCCGCCCGGGGGCGCCGGGTCGCTGCGAAGGCGCCTCGTGCGGTTCCGGCTGCCACGCGCCGCCAGCCGAGGCCTACAAGCGGAGGGTCCGGAGGGAACGTCCCTCGTCCCTGCCCGGCTCTCCCGCCGAGCCCCCGCCCTGTTCTGTTCTCAACACCCCCGGCTCCGGAGAAGCCGTACCTGGAGAAGACGACGGCGTGGCGGCGGGGAACGCGGGGACCGGCTCGTCTCCGGGTTCCCGACTCGGCCGCCCAGCGTGTTCCTCCGGCCGCCGGCCAAAATGGCGCTGCCCAGCCGCCGCCGCCGCCTCGCGCTGGCCATGGGGACGCAGTGCGCGTGCGCGCGCCACGAAGCAGCGCAGTGCGCGTGCGCGGCCGGGAGCCTGCGGCGCCGATGAGTGACGTCACGGCGCGGCGACCCGGAACTCGGGGACGATTGGGAGTGAGTGGGGCGGCGCGGCGCGGCGCGGCGCGTTGAGTCCGGGGCTGCGAGAACTTGCAAGCGCCCGCCCCGGAGGACCGCCCCTGGTGCTAGTGGCTGGCTGGTTCCGCGGTCTTCCCGCCCTCTCCAGCTTCGGAGCTCTTCGATTTCGTCCGTGCTCGCTCGGTGGGGCCCGACGCCGCCCTCGAGCCGCTCCCGGCTGCTGCATCAATTTGTGGCCTGCCTGCACCGGCCTCAGTCCTAACTAACCCCGCCGCCGCTGCTGCAGCCGAGCTGCGGGTTTTGTTTGATTCGTGGCGTCGCGTGGGGTAGGAGGACAGTTAGTTGTGGAGTCGGATTTGCTGGTTTGTCGTCGATTTCAGTGGACCGTAACCCTAGGTGTAGTTTGGCGATGATGGTTGCAGATATGTCAAGGACCACCTTCCTCTAGACCTTTTGTTACCTGGCTGGGTGGGAGGCAGGTGCTTTTTAGTTTTTGTGATTGAGGCTCTTTGCTTGTCTTGGAGGAAATTCCCGAATGCAGCATTTTAAACTAGGCCTGAGCAGCGACTCTCCGGACTTTAGGAAGTATGTAGGTGCTTGTGGAGGGAGATCAGGAACAGTTGAGATCTGTATCAGGCAGGACACGTCCTGGAGACAGTCGTGCCAGTCAGTCTCTGATGATGTTCACCGCCTGGAAGCAGTTTTATTGACTTGCATTTCCCCGATCAGCGTTTTATTTTCTTTGCCCTGTTGCACGGGTTTAGCAAGATGAATGGGAGATAAGAAAGAAAAAACGGGCCAGTTTCTCAGGTTTTTTGTTGTTGTTGCCGTTTTTGACATTAGGGGTCCCACTTAGTTTCTGGCACTGTGCTCAGGGTTCACTGCTGGTGGGGCTCGAGCAGTGATCAAGCTGGGGTGGCCGCATACAAGGCAAGTTTCTTAACTTTTTGTTTTGTTTTGTTTTGTTTTTGGGGCACACTCAACAGCACTCACAGGTTGCTTCTGGCTCTGCACTCAGAAATCGCTCCCTGCAGGTTTGGGGGATCATATGGGATGCCTGGGATCGAACCTGGGTCTGTCCCAGGTTGTCCACGTGTAAGGCAAACACCCTACCACTGTGCTGTCGCTCCAGCCTCAAGTACCTTAACTTTGGACTATCTGGCCCCAGTTTTTTTCCTTTTAAATCCTAAGCTCTTTCTGTATTCCATGGCAAGAGCACAGACAAATGCATCTTTTGGCAACAAAAAGTGAAGAAGAGAGTCAGTCTGACAAATCAAAGCCAAAAACCTCATTTGCATTAAAATTTTTTATTCATGGATGTAGAGATCCACATATGGCATTGGAGAAGTTAGCACCCTGGGAGGAAAAGGGTTAGCACCAAGAAATGCCCAAACCTTGGCTAGTTAACGAAGGGGCTATGAGGCCTGAGAGATAGCACAATCTTGCAAGCAGCCGATCCAGGATGGATGGTGGTTTGAACCTCAGCATCCCATATGGTTTCCAGTGCCTGCCAGGAGCGATTTTGGAGCACAAAGCCAGGGGTAACACCTGAGCAACGCCGGGTATGACCCCAAAACCAAAAAAATAAAGAAGGGACTGAAGCTAAAATCTTACTACTGTGCCCCTTTATTACGTCCATGGGACGTCTTGTAAATCTTTTTTTTGGTTTTTGGGCCACACCCGGTGACTCTCAGGGGTTACTCCTGGCTATGCGCTCAGAAGTCCTCCTGGCTTGGGGGACCATATGGGGAACCGGGGGATCGAACTGCGGTCCGTCCTAGGCTAACGCAGGCAAGGCAGGCACCTTACCTCTAACGCCACCGCCCGGCCCCCAATGTAAATCTTAATATATCTGAGAAGCGAAAATGGAATGTGGGCCATACCAGAATACTGGGGAGAGTCAGGATGCTTGAGGGGCAACATATATAGGGAGGGGGAGATTGAACTTAGGGTCCACCATTCAGAGTGTCTGTTCACCTCCAGCCTCTTATTCTTACCTACAATGAATTATGTTACCTGCATTTGACAAGCAGCTGATTACTGTCAAGGGCACATGAGTGCTTCATTTTACACTGAAATTTTGATTTCAGAGAAAGTTGTTCTCTGAATATGATGTGCATATTCTCTTTTTCTGCATACCTAGAATGTTCCAGAAATGACCACTCCCAATAAGACACCTCCTGGTGCTGACCCTAAGCAGTTGGAAAGAACTGGAACAGTGCGGGAAATTGGGTCACAAGCTGTTTGGTCACTCTCGTCTTGCAAACCAGGTAAAGGAAAAGATAAATACAATATCACTGTCTGCAGTGTCTTTAGTCTGAACTGTTTTATTCCTCTTGTTTAGGCGCTTTTATTCATAAATATGTGTGGTAGAATCATCACTCATTTTCTGTCTCTTCCCAGCTGCTCTACTAATACTGCCTGGAGTTGGGGCTTAATTCTTTTTTTCTGTTTGTTTTTGTTTTTGGGTCACACCCGGCAGCGCTCTGACTCTATGCTCAGAAATCACGCCTGGCAGACTCAGGGGACCATATGGGATGTTGGGATTCGAACCAATGACCTTCTGCATGAAAGGCAAACGCCTTACCTCCATACTATCTCTCCAGGGGGTTTAATTCTTTTTTTTTTGTTTTTTTGTTTTTTGTTTTTGTTTTTGGGCCACACCCGGTGACACTCAGGGGTTACTCCTGGCTGTGCGCTCAGAAGTCGCTCCTGGCTTGGGGGACCATATGGGAAACCGGGGGATCGAACCGCGGTCCGTTCAAGGTTAGCGCAGGCAAGGCAGCACCTTACCTCCAGCGCCACTGCCCGGCCCCAGGGGGTTTAATTCTTTTTTTTTTTTTTTTTTTTGGTTTTTGGGTCACACCCAGTGACGCTCAGGGGTTACTCCTGGCTATGCGCTCAGAAGTCGCCCGTGGCCTGGGGGACCATATGGGGCACGGTCCCCGTCCAAGGCGGTTTAATTCTTAATGCCTCTTTTCTTCTACTCTCTTTCATGATTCAGCTGTACTTGGTTAGTGGCTTTCTTTGTTGACTGTTTATCTAGATCAGTGGTCCTCAAACACATATTGTATTTGTTCCCTTTTTGTTTCTTCACATTAAAATAAGATGCATGCAGTGTGAATAGGAATTTGTTCGTAATTTTTGTTTTTACTATAGTCTGGCCCTCCAGTGGTCTGAGGGACAGTGAACTGGGCCCCTGTTTAAAAAGTTTGAGGACCCCTGCATGGATAAAAGTGTGTTATAGGACTTTATTTTATTTTTAGTTACCATGTATCCTCAAATAATTTTATTTTAGTCTTGTTTGGGATATATATTCTTGAGTGGAATTCCTTATATCTCAGAAAGCTTGTTGGTGGAGCTGGAGAGTTAATGGAACAGGTAAGGTGCTTACTGCCGACCTTGGTTTGATCCCCATTTTCTTCTTGATTCCTAGCCTCCATGTGATTCCTGGAGCCTCTACCAAGAGTGATCCTTGAACTTAGAGCCAGGAGTCAGCCCTGAACATTGCCAAATAGGGTACACCGCCCCCCCCAAAAAAATATGGGTGCTATTTTATCATTTCATCTTTGTGTTGCTTATAAGACCTATGTTGGCAGCATTTTAGCTCAGCCCACCCTCCAACTTTTTTCCTTTGATTTGGAAGCATTTCATCCTCTTCCATTCAGATTAGAACACAAGTCTTTCGTCAAAATACATATATACTTTTCATCTAGGTATAACTTGATGGACATTTTTCAGTCCATGAGCTCCAGCTCAGAGAACTTTCTTAGCAGGAACTTTATAATGTTAGTAATCTAGGAACATATTTTCTTTATAGAAACTTATGCTGTTTATGCAAGTTACAACCCCTGTAGCTATTTTTCCAGCCAAGTCTCCTGTTGTAAAACTGCTTTCTCTTTAACCTTTTATGAGTCTTTTTTTTTTGTTTGTTTTGTTTTGTTTTTCAGGCCACAACTAGTAATGCTCAATTTCTTGGCTATGTGCTCAGAAATTGCTCCTGGTTTGGGGGACCATATGTGATGCTGGGGATTGAACTGGGGTCCTTCCCAGGTCAGCCGCGTTCAAGGCAAACACCCTACCGCTGTGCTATCGCTTAGGCCTCTTTTGTGAGTCATTTATCCAAATACTGTTTGAGTTAAACTTACTCTTTTATTTTTTATTTTTATAATTTCTTTATTTAAACACCATGATTACAAACATGATTGTAGTTGAGTTTCAGTCACACAAAGAACACCCCCCCTTCCTCCGTGCAACATTCCCACCACCAAAGCCTCCATCTCCCTCCTCCCCAACCCCCTGCCTGTATTTGAGACAGGCATTCTATTTCTTTCACTCATTAACATTGTCATGGTAGTTGTTAGTGTAGTTATTTTTTTTAACTGCACTCACCCACTCTTTGTGGTGAGCTTCATATCGTGAGCCAGTTCTTCTGACCCTCATCTCTGGACATTATAACAATAATATCTTTTATTTTCCTTAAAACCCATAGATCAGTGAGCTTATTCTCTCTCTCTCTCTCTTTCTCTCTCTCTTTCTCTCTCTCTCTTTCTCTCTCTTTCTCTCTCTCTCTTTCTCTCTCTCTCTGTGTCCCCCCCCCAGTTTATTTCATTCAACATAACAGATTTCATGTACATTCTTGTAGAGGAAAATTTCATGACTTCATCTCCCCTGATGGCTGCATAATATCCCATTGTGTATATGTACGACAGCTTCTTTAGCCATTCATTTGTTGAAGGGCATTTGGTTGTTTCCAGATTCTGGCTATTGTAAATAGTGCTGCAATGAATATAGATGTGAAAAAGGGATTCTTGTATTGTGGTTTTGTGTTTTTAGGGTATATCCTTAGGAGTGGTACACCTGGATCATGTGGGAGCTCAATTTCCAGTTTTTGGAGCAATCTCCATATTGTTTTCCATAAAGGTAGAAAAGATAGCATTCCAACCAGCAATGAATGAGAGTTCCTTTCTCTCCACATCCCCGCCAGCACCAACTGTTCTTATTCTTTGTGATGTGTGCCAGTCTCTGTGGCATGAGATGGTACCTCATTGTTGTTATGATTTGCAACTCCCTGATGGTTAGTGATGTCGAGCATTTTTTCATGTGTCTTTTGCCATTTGTATTTCTTCTTTGAGAAATTGTCTGTTCAGTTCTTCTCCCCAATTTTTGATGGGGTTAGATGTTTCTTTCTTGTTAAGTTCTGCCAGTACCTTGTATATCTTAGCTATTAGTCCCTTGTCAGATGAGTATTGGGTTTCTCCCATTTTGTGGATGTATTCTAGACACTATATCCTTTGAGGTGCAGAAGCTTCTCAGCTTAATATAGACCCATCTGTTTATCTCTGCTTCCACTTGTTTGGAGAGTGCTGTATCCTTCTTAAAGATGTCTTTAGTCTCAATGTGGTGGAGTTTTTACCTATCTGTTGTTCTACATACCTCATGGTTTCGGGTCTGATAGCCAGTTCTTTGATCCATTTGGATTTGACCTTTGTGCTTTAATGTACCTACTTTACTAACTTTATGTTCTGTAATACATTGCAGTACTGTGTGTAAATTACACAACCTATGCAAATTAAAACAAGTGGAAGTTTTCAATTTGATCTTATTATTTTACTTATTCAGAATACTGTATTGTCAGTTGCCACGCATATACTGTACTACTGTATACAGTACATGCAATTCCTCATTTAATGACCAGTTTGCTTAACCACCAAACGTAACTTGGTCCTTAAGCAAGGAGTATCTGTAATACAATTTAAAGTTGGGAAAGTGATGCCCCCCATATTCCTTTTCCCAAGTGTTGCTCTAGCTGTTTATGGGTGTTTATTATTCCAAATGAATTTCAGGAATGTTTGATCCACTTCTTTGAAAAATGTCATGGGTATCTTTAGAGGGATTACATTAAATCTGTACAATGCTTTGCGGAATATTGACATTTTAGTGATGTTAATCTCCCAATCCATGAGCAGGGTATATGCCTCCATTTCCTTGTGTTAAACTTACTCTTTTAGTGATAACATCCTGGGAAAGTAAAAGACATGTAGGCACTATCATAATCTACTGTTTTTCTCATCAAAGGAAGAAATTCTAGAAGTCTGAGAGATAGTACAGCAGGCGAGGTGTTTGTCTTGCAGTCCTGGGCTTAATGCTTGGCATCACATGTGGTTTCCCGAGTCTGCCAGGATTGATCTCTGATCCCTTGATCAGAGCCAAAAGTAAACCCTGAGCACTGCCATGTGCTCCTCAAACAAAACAAAAAGAGAAAATCCATCATGCCCCATTGTAGTTAGTCTTTTGGCCCCTTTTCAAGTCCCCCATATCTCTGTGCTCTTGGACCCCTTAGTTTTACCTTTCCCAAACTTTCAGATAGATGTGACTGAACCAGATGTGGCAGTCAGCATCTTTCTTTTAGCAGAACACATTTGTGATCTTTTTTCTTGCTCTTCGATGTTCTAGTGGTTGTTCATAAAGAAGTTTCACTTAGTTCTCCACCGAATGGATAGCTCCAAAACTGATTGATCTCTTTATAAGACAGGGCTTTGTATTTGCTGTCACCCGCTTCTAAGATGGTCCCAGTGATCTTAGTCTTGGAATCAAGCCATTCTATAGCCCCTTTAAAATGTATGGAGACTATTAGAACCTAGCTTGTGTGAAGGTTATCATAGTGTGTTATCTTTGCTTGTGCTGGATTACATCAGTGACAGCCAGAGGAGGCGAGCCTCACCTGCATTGGTGGAGCAGCCAGTGGAAGATAGATTCATAAGGTTTTTTTTGACACACCTGTTGGTGCTCAGGGGTTACTTCTGGATCAGCACTAAGGAATTATTCCTGGCAGTGCTGGGGGACCATATAAGATGGTGAGAATTGACCCTGAGATGGCCAAATGCAAGAAAAACACCCTCCATACAGTACTGTCTCTCCAATCTTGATATCTGTGATTTTTCCTGTTTCTCCTGTTGATGTTTTGTGGCACAAAATTCTGTGGTTTATTTATTCATTTATTTATTTTAATTTGAGTCACATGTGGCTCTCTTCAATATTTACTTCAGGCTTAGTGCTCAGGAATTATTCCTGGGTGGTGCTCAGAGAACCTTGTGCGATGCTGGGGATCAGATTGCATTAGTTATATGAAAGGCACCTTACCCACTGCATATTTCCAGCCCCATAATTCTTTTATTTATCTTTAAACTTTTTATTTTATTGAAACTATTTTGATTTACAAAGTCCTTCATAGTTGGATTTTTCAGACATACAGTGAGTTAGGGTCAATTCCACCACTAGTATCGACCTCCCTCCACCAGTTTTTCCAGAGTGCATCCTAATATCACCACCCTTTGCCCCCTGGCTTCTCCGTATAACAAGCGCTTATTTGGGTTTCCAGTTAAGCTGTGGTTTCCCAGGAATTGGGCCATTTTATTTACATTATTGGTCAAGAATACAGGGTCTGAAAGATAGTACAGTGGGTCAGGCACTTGCTTTACATGTGAGTAACCCAGATTCCATGCCTGGCACCCAATATGGCTCCTTTTGGTTTTGGGGCCAGATCCGGTGACGCTTAGCGGTTACTCCTAGCTATGCCCTTAGAAATCACTCCTGACTAGGGGGACCATATGGGACTCTGGGGTTACTCCTGTTTTGTGCTTAGGGCTCATTCCTGGCACTCTCAGGGAACTACATGAGATGCTGGGAATTGAACACCCTCCCTGTTGTGCTATTGCTCAGGCCCCTCATGTGATTTTTTACTTGTTCGTTTGCTTTTGTTTTTGTGCTACACTCTGCAGTGCTCAGTGCTTACTTCTGGCTCTGTGCTGAGGCATCAGTCCTGGCAGAGCGTGGGGAATCATATTTGATGCTGGAAATACAACCCATGTCAGCTGCATGTGAGGCAGGTGCCCTACCTACCAAAGAGAACATATTTGGTTTTATTAATGAACCATTAAAAGATCATTCCTATTCTATGCAGCAATAATAACAAAAGAAAAGGGGGAATTGGGCGGCGGCGCTGGAGGTAAGGTGCCTGTCTTGCCTACGCTAGCCTAGAATGGACTGCGGTTCAATCCCCCGGTTTTTCATATGGTCCCCCAAGCCTGGAGAGACTTCTGAGCGCATAGCCAGGAGTAACCCCTGAGCGTCACTGGGTGTGGCCCAAAAACCAAAAAAAAAAAAAAAAAAAAAGAAAAGGGGGAATTTTTTATTTTATTTATTTATTTATTTATTTATTTATTTTTGGTTTTTGGGCACACCCAATGACGCTCAGGGGTTACTCCTGGCTATTCGCTCAGAAGTCGATCCTGGCAGGCATGGGGGACCATATGGGGAACCAGGGGATCGAACCGAAGTCCGTCCTAGGTTAGCGCAGGCAAGGCAGGCACCTTACCTCCAGCGCCACCGCCCGGCCCCCAAGAAAAGGGGGAATTTTTTAAAAACCTTAAAGAAAAACTAAGTTTGTATGTCTACAGATCTGATGGCGAATCTCGGAAGATATTCCTTCTTTTTCAATATTTTGGTGTGTTTTTGATTTTGAGCTATACCCAGCTGTGCTCATGGTCTACTCCTGGCTGTGGATTCAGGGATAATACCTCGTGGAGTTTTGAACCATATTGGATGGTGGGGATCAAAACCCAAGTTGGCCGTATACAAGGCAAGCCTCTTATCTGCTGCATTATCCTTTGTACCCCAAGATAATATTGTTAAAAAATTAAAGTCAGTATTGAATACAAAAAAGTATAAATGGTAATACTACTGCAAAGTTTCCTCAATAATAATGATGAAAACAATTTATAAAAACCAAATAACTCCAGCAATTGAGAGAACTTGGTTTCAATATAAATTGTGTGTGTAAATGGTATCTCTGGCAAGAACTGAAATTCGATCCAGAGGATAAAAGTTTTGTCTCTTTGGATCTTACAGTGTGGAGCACCCTGTTTATCTTCCTGGCAGTGTCATGCTTTGAATCAAGATCTCTGTTTTCACCAGACCTTCCCTTCCTTTGTGCTGTTTATAGGATTTGGAGTAGACCAACTACGAGACGACAACCTAGAAACATACTGGCAGTCAGACGGTTCCCAACCTCACCTGGTCAACATCCAGTTCAGGTAACTGCATTTCTGTGGTTGTCACATTGTTCTGGGGTAGATGTAGAAATCCTGGTCAGCTACATGGAATTTCTAGATACCTCTAAGTGAGTGTGAAATGCATTGACCTCCTTAACAGCTCTTGTAATACTTTTTCTGTAAAACTCTAGTTTATTGTTGTGTGCTTGCTCTTGTGTGTTATGGCACCTTAACAAAATGGCTTTGAGAAAATTCCCAAATGTATTTTTCAAATATTATATATTTATAATGCTTGTGCTCTGTACTCAGTACTAGTAGGAATGATACTAGGTACTTATTTCACTCCCCCAAACCATGTACTAGTAGGGATGATACTTAGGTGAAGAAATCCGTCCCCAGGAGAGGTTCGCTAACGGAGGTAGGGAGGACGAGGTCTCTCCCCTCCAGCTCGGAGAACGCGTCTACCACCCAGTAACCAGCGGTTCTGAGGTGAATTGGCGGGTAAACAGCTCACGGAGAGTCAGACTTGTGGAAATATCAGCTTTATTCGGTGGAATGAACTGAGGTCCGATGTCTCAGCATCAGTTCCAACAAAAGGCCAAAAGCTTTCCACAGATTTCTGTTTTATACACTAGAATCAGGTACCACCGTAGGGTAGGGGCAGAATGCCAGGTCACACCCTAGGGTAGGGTCAATAACATACTAATCCCAAGAAATGTTTACATATACAACAATTCTGCTAGGTTACACCCTAGGGTAGGGTCCAATTACTGATCAGGGTAGGATCATAAATGTTTATACATAACAATTCCAAATCGTGATAAGATTAGAAATGTTTACATATGCAACAATTCCCCCTTTTGTTTTTAGTAAAAACAAACAAACAAACAATATTGTCTACAAAATTAAAGAAAAAGGCTAGGCAACAATGAAAGCGTGGCTGTTTGCATAGACGAATCACAGGAAAATGTATGGAAAATTTCTAACCTAAACACAGGGTGTCAAAAACCAGAAACATGTATCAAGGAATCAACTACAAGCTCCTGATAAAATGTCTATGGCATACATAGGTCCTTCGAAGAGCCTCCAAAAAGGAAGTGTGGCAGGCGAGAAGAATCACCTTCATTTGTTTGTTGTTGTTGTAGTTCTTGGTTTTGAAGTCACACCTGGCAGTGCTCAGGATTTACTCCTGGCTCCATGTCCAGAAATTACTCCTGGCAGATACCGGGATTCAAACCAATGATATTCTGCATGAAAGGCAAACGCCTTACCTCCAGGCTATCTCTCTCGCTCTGCAATGATGATCAATAGTCTTCTGAACTTAATCCAAGTTCTTAATCCTAGCTGAAGTCCATAAGATGTCCAAAATTGATGTTATAATATAGTCGATTATTTATAGATGAGAGCTTAAGTCATAAACCAAAACAAAATGTTTAAGACAGAGACCCTCCCTGTGTAAATAAACAACTTGAGGATCCATCCAAAGTGGATGGCACCTCCTATAATCCTAATATTTTGCCTATGATGCGCCCATGCAAAAAACTCTGAGACTAGAAAAAAATATCATTTAGTAACTTATAGACAATAATATCTAACCCATTAACCTAAATTCAAGAAAGCAAAATTCTAACACGACATTAATTCCTAAGATTAAAAACTAAAATAGAAAAAAAAACAGTAATTACAATAATAAAAAACAATTGTAGTACCAAATATAAATTCAAATGATTACAATTATAGGAAAAATATGAAAGGTGAAATTTCTACAGAGTCCAATACCAATCTGTACAGATGCGGGGTCTGCACCCCCGAAAAGACTGGCTAAAGACACTTGATGGATCTGGAGAATCGGGTTGAAGCCATCATGAGTTGGTCGGGTGTCTGCATTTTCGGTCAACAATAGCACTGTGCGTGTGGATGGACAATCAAAGATTCAGGTAGCACAGTTGAGCTGAGATCCAGAGATTGTGGGTCTTATCCATGATCTTTTCTCTGGGGCTATATTGTGACCCAAATTCCAGGTGGCTT
>PVKC010017074.1:0-20389 GCA_004027635.1 Crocidura indochinensis
CTCCATGCTGAAACCTGTGTGTGTGATTTTGGGGTTCTCGTGGAGGGCTAGGGGTGGGAAAGAGGTCTCTTCCCAAATGCTAAGGGCTCTGGGCCACTCACAGTGACTGATAATCAGCCAGACTGAAGCGTTAGTGCAAGGACTCTGCTGTGTGCTGCGCAGCCTCAGCGTTGCTGAGTCAACCAGGACAGACCTGGTGGTACTGGGGGCCAAACCCAAGGCATGCAGTCCAGCCCGTCAGCTCCTCTTTCCTGACTAGAAAGAGGGATTGGAGCCAGAGTGCAGTGGGAAGGGAACTTGCCCTGCACCTGTCAAACCAGGATGTAGTCTCTGGCATCCTATATGGTTCTCCGAGTCAAGCCAGAAGTAAATCCTAAGTGTCCCCTGCAAACCAAGGAAAGAAGGGTGTATAAATTCTTACATAGGATTTCCAGGAATAATTGATACGTCATGATGGTCAAGTTGAACAGTTTTAATATGCAGACATATTTGATACATATGCACCTATAAGTGCTCATTGGACACATAGCTTAATCTTTTTCTCTTGCCTTTACTCCAGTGCTGGCCTCTTTTTGACCTCTGTAGTAAAATTAACTACTTAACTGTGGTTTGTGTTATGTATAAACTAGGATTTGGTGGGACAACAACAGAGCTCAGAGAGCATTTGAGATCGTTCACCATAAACCTGTTGATGCCAGTACTGTTATTGTGCTAATTAAGCCACATTCACATGTGAGCCACCAGTGGTACATATAGTGTCATCAACATGTGAAATTATTTCAGTTATAAATTAATGGGAAAACTTAAAATAATTTATTTTGTGAGCAAGTGGCAAGGAGAGGGCTATTTTTTATAGGATAACCAGTGTAACAGGTTATCCCCCTCCCCCAAATCTGCATTTCTGATGTATACTAACTTGTTTTTGTAATATATATACAAGGGAAAAAAGGAAATCAGTTGCTTGTAAATTAAAGGTAATACCTTTTGCAAATTCCAGGCTATTTACACACTATCATTAGTGTGAAAAAGTAGATAATTTGAGAAGCCATGACTATATCTCAGTAGGCTGGAGTTCTGGGCCTTCCTAGCACTGTTTGGGAGATAACTCTCAAATGAAAAAGAAAAGTATTTCATTGGAAAACCGTCTTTTGAATGTTGAGTGGTTTATAATGCTGTCACTAGATTGGACACTTTTTGGATATCTTAAATGAGGCATGTAGAAAATTCAATAAATTTAGAATTGTACTTAATTGGAATCCATTTAATTTTGGCTTATTTACAAAACAAAGCAAGATTGCTCCAGTTTTTTTGACTATAAAAAATATATAGCACAGCATCTAGGGCATTTTCCTTGCATGCAGCCAACCCGGGTCCAATCCCTGGCAACCTCCAAGCCTGCCCAGGAGGGATTTCTGAGTGGAGAGCCAGGAATAACCTCTGAGTGTCAGTGGGTGTGTCCCCAAAACAACAAAACCAAAAATACATTGGTAGAACCAGAAGATAGCACAGCCTCATATGCAGCTAATCAGATATGATCCCCAGCATCCTTTTTGTTTGTTTGTTTGTTTGTTTTTGGGCCATACCCCGGTGACGACGCTCGGGGTTACTCCTGGCTATGCACTCAGAAGTTGCTCCTGGCTTGGGGGCTATATGGGAAACCCTGGGATCGAACTGCAGTCTGTCCTAGGCTAGCGCAGGCAAGGCAGGCACCTTACCTCCAGCGCCACCGCCCAGCCCCCTTTAACTTCTTTTTTTTTGGGGGGGGGGTTATTCCCAGCATCCTATTTGGTCCCCCAGACATTGTCAGGAGTGATTCCTAGTGCATAGCCATAAGTAACATCTGAGGATTCCTGGGTATGACCCAAAGCCCCACTTTTCCCTCAATTGTTGTCTTGCTTTTATTTGTTTTTGTTTTGAGGCCATACCTGGCAGCACTCAGGGCTTACCCTTGACAGGCTCTGGGGATACTATGGTATGTCAGGGATCAAACCCAGGTCTGCCACATGCAAGGCAAATGCACTCTAGCACCCTGTTGTTTTGCTTTTCATGACCCAAACTGAAAAGCATGAATGACTCTCCTTTTAAATATTCAGGAATGATAGACAACTGTATTCCCTGTCGTCCCCACTAGAAACATGTGCTGTGTGTCACATCAACACTTTAGAATATATTTCCCCAGAGAAAAATGATTTGAGAAAGTCCTTTGAGAGAGTCATCTCAAGAGAAGAAGTAGGTCATTTTGTTCAGCTGGTCCCAGAGAGAAGCGGGAACAGATCTACAAGCAAAGTGGGTGGCTCCTTCTCTGTGTGACACTCGCCTTTGAGTCTGAATTGAAAAACCAAGGGTGGAAAAACGGCACCCATTATGGAAGAGGCATTCTTCAGCATGGGTGGTTTAAAGGTTCATTCTCAGACATAAAATAGAAGGACTTAATATGCATGGGAAATGGGCTAAACTCCTTTAAACAGCTCAGCTGTTCAGTCATTAAAAATTACTCCTGGCTGGCTCAGGGGACCACGTGGGATACTAGGGATCGAACCCAGGCTGGCCACGTGCAAGACAAACACCCTACCCACTGTGCTATTGCTACAGTCCCATCCAGGAAATGTTTTGCTGTCTTGTAGCACGTGGTGTGTTCTCTGTATTTTGGGGGTGGGGGGCATACCCAGTGGTGCTCGGGTGTAACTCCTGGCTCTGATTCCTGGCAGTGTTTAGGGGTCCATATGGGATGCCAGGGATTGAACCCAGGCCAGCTATGAGCAAGGCAAATACGCTACCTGCTTTGCTATCGCCCCAATATCAATAATTTTTAACTACACACATCTTAAAGACTTGGGGATAGACATCTGAAAACAGGCTATAGGTATAGGCAAAGGTGTCTGACTACATCGGTATCCAGGTATGCCTAAATTCTGTCTTACTGGTTTGGTGACAAGTTAGGTTTGCTTGTGGGTTGAGTTTGTTTTTGTTGGTGTTCAGATGATATTTGGAGGTACTTGTGAGGACTGAACCCAGGAGCCCTGCATACAAGCTAGTTAGCTATCAGGAAAATCCTGTTGGTTTTGCTTGTAACACCTAGTTGAACATAAATGTCTCTTGAAATCAATTTTGACAGTAAGAGAAAAGTAGATAAGATTCCCCTTTTTATTTTTTTTTTTTTTGCTATTTGACAAGGTTGCTGTGGTCTAATCGATGGATTTTACAGCTGTGTTATAGGGAATCTCTGTTCTTGACGAGCATATTAGGTAGTTCTTATGCTGCTAGACTTTTCTAGAAAGACGGAAACCATTTCTCCAAAGGGCCACATTATGTCTTAGACTTAGTGTGTTCAGAGACAACCAAGGATTTTATTCATGACAAGAGAGAACATAAGGGCCCGGGATAGCACAGCAGCGTTTGCCTTGCAAGCAGCCGGTCCAGGACCAAAGGTGATTGGTTCGATTCTCGGTGTCCCATATGGTCCCCCCTGCCTGCCAGGAGCTATTTCTGAGCAGACAGCCAGGAGTAACCCCTGAGCACTGCCGGGTGTGGCCCAAAAACCAAAAACCAAAAAAAGAGAGAGAGAGAGAGAGAACATAGAACATAAATATTCAGGCACTTTTATTAAATAAATTAAAATTATAACTGCATATGGTGTTTTGTGATTGAGATTTACTAATGAGAAGAACTCTTCCCTTGGAGGAGAAAACATTGTACTTAGTTGGGGCTCCAGCCTTTCATATTCCTTATCAAAATTTGTTGCAAATATTAATTCATTACTGTTTCTTTGTAGTGAGACTTCACACATTTCATCCTTAAAATGTCTGTTGTTGGGGCCCGGAGAGAGAGCTTAGCGTTGTTTGCCTTGCAAGCAGCCGATACAGGACCAAAGGTGGTTGGTTTGAATCCCAGTGTCCCATATGGTCCCCCCTGCGCCTGCCAGGACCTATTTCTGAGCAGACAGCTAGGATTAACCCCTGAGCACCACCGGGTGTGGCCCAAAAACTGCCAAATGAGAATATAATGTTAAGTGAACAGTCATTGATTAGTAGATGTTGTAGAATTGTCACTCTTCTTTTGGCCTTGGTGTTCGTTTACATGGCAGATTCATTGTTTCCAATTGGACTTCAGGTGGAAGCTACCCGTGGCCTTGTTTGATAGATTTTGAAATATGGGAAGTTTCTTTGCCTTGGGATCTGTTTGATGAAAGATGTTGTTGAAACTGTCCTTTGAATTTGGAAATACATACCTGATACCCATTTATTTGAAAGAAAGGGAAGGGAGGCTGTCACCCCACCCTAGACTAAATGCTAATTTTTCCTGATGGTCAGACCTGCCCACATCTGGGAGGGGTCTATGGAAGGTAACAGAAGGGTTGCAAGGCAAACACCCTACCCACTGTACTATTGCTCTGGCCTCTCAATTTATTTTTATTTTTATATTTGTTTTTTTTTTGTTTGTTTTGTTTTTTGTTTTTTTTTTTGGGGGGGGGGTCACACCCAGCAGTGCTCAGGGGTTACTCCTGGTTCCATGCTCAGAAATCGCTCCTGGCAGGCACGGAGGACCATATGGGGCACCGGGATTCGAACCGATGACCTTTTGCATGAAAGGCAAACACCTTACCTCCATGCCATCTCCCGGGTCCCTATTTTTATATTTGTGTTTTTTTGGAGGGGGTAATGTTGTTTGGGCCACCTGTGCACCTATGCTCTTAATCCTGGCTGTGAGCTCAAAGGGGATCACTCATGATATGGAGACTAGATGTGATACTGGAGACCAAACCTGGTTCAGCCATATGTAAGGCAAATGTCTTCCCCTTTGTACTGTATCTGTAGTCAGGCCTCACTGTTTTAAGTGTTGACAATATATTGTGTAAGTTGGTTTGTCTTTGGCTTATGACTCAAGTAAATGCTGGTGTGGAGTTGATTTAACCATGGTATAAATTTTATGCATATATATTGTCTTTTTTTTTTTTTTTTTGGTTTTTGGGTCACACCCGGCAGTGCTCAGGGGTTATTCCTGGCTCCATGCTCAGAAATTGCTCCTGGCAGGCACGGGGGACCATATGGGGCACCGGGATTCGAACTGATGACCTTTTGCATGAAAGGTAAATGCCTTTCCTCCATGCTATCTCCCAGGCCCCCATATATATTGTCTTAATTTTTGAGACTAAGTTATTAAGAAATGCAATCACAACTTCCCCATAACTAATTTCCTTATTTATTGCCCTATTTTAGAAATTGAAGGTAGTTCTTATTTTTCCTTTAAGTTCAATTTTATCCATGAGTACAAAAAATGTGAATAAATTTTACCAAACTGTATAATCAGACAAAGGTAGCTTATTCAGCTTACTGACAAAAAATTGTTGGTATTGATTAGGGGTCAACTTCACAAAGCAAATAAAATTCACTGTTGACACTGCTGGTTCAGTGACAGTTGGGCTGTCTGTTCAGGGCTGCTGTGCGCTGTTTGCTTCTGCTGGTGAATAATGCAGAGCAGAAACATTTCCCCAGTTTTGCTAACTTCATCGAACCAAGTAAACCATGTGGTTGAACTAAGCCACATATATTTGTACCATCGCCCACTACAGTACACCCTACCCTACGCTTGCTTAAGTAGCACTCGTTTCATGTTTTCTCGGCTGCTTTGAAAGTGCTCTCATTTGTAGTTCTTCCACACCATCTCTTCACACAGACTAATTCTTGAGCGACTTGGCATGGATTGCTTGAGAAAACAGCCGAGCACTCACTAAATGTTAGTTCTCTCTTGGCTAACAAATAAGAGCCACTTGGAAACTTAAACTTTGATTGTGGTCCCATGTTCACTTTTCGGTGAAAAATATTTTCAGCTCTGAAGAGTTTAAAAAAAAAATTCACAAATTTTCTGTTTTGTACTGTTTGTGAGTTGGAATCATCGTGAAGAAGGATTAGGCTGGTGGGATTCGTTTAGGGCGAGTTCTACTGTAGCTGGCCTGATCAACACAGATGGATTTGCTAATCAGGATGGTGCCCTTTCCACTGGCCTGTCAGGGGGTGCTTTTGATCTTTTTTTATTTTGTTTCTTGTTTCCTGGGAATATAGTACTAGTGACACTTGAGATCCTCGGATTCTAGAATGTTGGGGTGGTTCATACTGTGAGCAGTGGTGCAAAGCCAAGGGAGAGCAATTCGTGCCATCTGGGCCACGTCTGGTTCCATTTCTCTACTCATGGCCCTTGTGGCCCAGCCCCAGTCATAGGATATAAGTGAGTATCACCATGTTCTAATGCACTTCTACTTATGGACACCAACTGATGTCTTCTTTTCATGTTATTTTTGGGTGTCACAAGATACTAGAAATGACTGTACAGACTGGCTGTATGAGGCTGTCAGTTCTGAGGTTTGTTTTTTTTTTTTTTTTTGGTTGCTGTTACTGTTTATTTGTTCACTTTTGTTGGATTGGAGGGGGGGGGGACACACCCAGCAGCGCTCAGGGATTACTCTACCCAATTTGCTATCGCTCCAGTCTCCAGACTTGAGTTTTTGGAAAAAACAGTCAACCACGATTCCCTTCTGCTTTGCTCCTTGCATTGACTTTTCCTGTAGTGCTGTGCTGAAAAGTTTTTGGCCACCCCCAGTAGTAATTGGAGATTATTCCCAGCTCAGTATGATGCTGGGAATTCAAGGAGTGTTTCCACATTCAAGGTAAACACAGTAACCCCAGTACTGTTGCTCTGGCACTTAAAATTCTCAATACCTAGGACCAGGTTGCTTTCTAGAATATACATAGTGTGTTTTTTTCTAGAATATATATACACATTTCCAGAGTATATGTCCTAGAATGTAATTTCTAAGTGTTAGTATATATTCCTTGCTTTAAGAAAAATATCTGTATTTGACCCTTATCTCTACTTAATCTACTTTATCTACTTTTATCTAGACTTTAGATGCTAAATCAGAATTTGAAGTGAAAATCTCTACTGTATATTTCCATTAATCATATGAGAAGGTTGCCCGTTTCTGTTACATGATGTTGCCAATATATGGAGTTCTTGTCTAAAACAGATAATTTCTCATTTTGTATTCTTCTGCTTTCTGTCTTTAATTCCATATCCTTTTGAAGCAATACATTCTAAACCCTGTCCTGTTTTATATGTTAGTTGTGCAGAAAGCAGCATTGAATAAATCTCTCACTCACCCAGTAACTGGGCAAATAATATGCCAGACCTTCTTAAGTTACACATTTATGGAGTGAGAATTACTTCCTAATTTGTGTTCTCAATGTTTCTGTTACCTTTTAACGTATATTCTCAACATGTCTGTTCCCTTTACACTTAGAGAACTGTTTCCTTTAAACTTGAATACTTGACTCAGTTTTATTTTAGAGAGGACTCTTCATAACACCTGATTCTTGTTAATAGGCCACTCCCAGTTTAGATCCCATGTTATAAAGCTGATAGAAAGTTTAGTTCATAGAATGGAAAAAATTTTAAATTTAAGGCACACTGGAGCTTCTCTTTTTATTTTTCTTTCTCTTTGTTTCTTGTTTCGGGACTACATCTGGTGGCCATGCTCAGGGTGTACTTCTGGCTCTGTGCTCAGGAATCACTCCTGGCAAAATTGGGAACCATATGGGACTTTGGGGATCAAACCTAGGTCAACTGTGTGCAAGGCAAATGCCCTGCCACTGTGCCATCATCCATCATCCCAGCCCCAACACTGGAACTTCTTAATCTCATCTCACATTTTATTCTTTTTGTTTTTGTTTTTGTTTTTGGGTCACACCCAGCAGTGCTCAGGGCTTACTCCTGGCTCCATGCTCAGAAATTGCTCCTGGCAGGCACGGGGGACCATATGGGGCACTGGGATTCAAATCGATGACCTTTTGCATGAAAGGTAAAAACGCCTTACCTCCATACTATCTCCCGGACCCCTCACATTTTATTCTTTAGTTCACTCACCAGTATTGATTAACTTTGTCAACAGCAAAGTCTATCTTGTTTAGAATCCAGGTCCTCTGGCTGTTTACTTTTTGTAAAACGGGCTACTCCTGGCTCTACACTCAGAATTCGCTCCTGACAGACTTGGGGGACCATACAGGATGCTGGAGATTGAACTCGGTTCCATCCCTGATCAGCAGCGTGCAAGGCAAACACCCTATGGCTGCTATCACTCTGGCTCCCATTTCATTGTTTAGATGGAACCAAAATATCCACAGGGAAGAGAACTTCTACTTTCTGATTTTTCAAGCTTACCGCAAAATCTAAAAAGCCATCCTTGAAATCCTAAACAGGAGAGTGAGGGAAAGGAGCATAGCTTAATATAATAGCATTTTATTATGCTATAATTATATGCTATTTATTGTTATTTTATGGACAAGCATTTCTTGTCCAATCCTTCATAGCATTTCTGTATCAGTCAAGAGACGTCACAGGGGCCCGGGAGATAGCATGGAGGTAAGACGTTTGCCTTTCATGCAAAAGGTCATCAGTTTGAATCCCGGTGCCCCATATGGTCCCCCGTGCCTGCCAGGAGCAATTTCTGAGCATGGAGCCAGGAGTAACCCCTGAGCACTGCCAGCTATGACCCAAAAACCAAAAAAAGAAAAAAAAGAGACATCACAGTTTATCTTGAATGAGTCATAGCAAAAGTGGATCTTGGATGAACAGATACATAGTATATAAGGAAAGGAGAACTTAAGTCAGTTGAACAAACTGAAATTGTTGCCTAGGGAATATCTTCAGTGCTCATTCATTCGACCATGGAACTTCCTCATTTTACAGAGGGTTAATTTGAGATCTGGAAACATTTAGAGACTTGCCAGATATCCCCTAGTGTTAGAAAATGGACTAGAACTCACATCTCCTCCTCATGCGTCTTTGACAACAACAAGGCTTTTGATCACTTTGGAACTGTTGGGGGGGATTTTCCAGGAATTCACACTATTCACTAAATACTTTGCTGGGAATCGGGAGAGAGGCTGCCAGATCGCCTGCCTGAGCTAGGTGTCCAGTGTTATAGATACTGAAGCACAAGGCTGAGAGGTCTGATGCTCTGGGACTTTTCCATCAGAGATGCCATTATTCTCTGTAGCCCTCACATTAAATCGCAAATAATACATGTTTTATGTTTCTTAATTTGGAATGAGTTTCTGAGATAGTAGAAAAAGGCTTTTCTTTCTTTTGTTACTCTCCTTCAAGTGAAAACTGATTAAAAGTTACTATGAGAAAAAATTTCCCTAAATGATCTAATTCAGTGAAGTATTCATACTATTTTCTTTTCCTTTTGTTTTTGGGCTATACTTGGTGATGCTCAGGGGTTACTCTTGGCTCTGCACTCAGGGATTACTCAGGGGACCATATAGGATGCTGGGGATCGAACTCAGGTCAGCCTTATACAAGACAAGTGCCTTACCAGCTGTAATATCTCTCAAGCCCTGAAGTCTCCATACTTTTATATAGCGCATATTTGTTTGCACTTGTCTTGGCATTTTAGTGTGTTTATAATTTGTTCAGCAATTTAATTTGGAGAAACCTGATCTCAGTAGCATGAGGCATTCGTTTATAACCACATAAGTGTCCTTTGGTTTCTCTTTCTCCATTTTCTTACTGTGGGAAGGCTCTATTGTATACCCTGTGATATGAAATGGTCAATTAAGATACCCGTTGTTGGTTATGGAATATTTTAAAACAAATATATATTCTATGGGGATAATGTGTGTAATATTCCTTGAATAGCTACTGAGTGGTAGAGAAGGTAAAAGAATAGAACGCCTTATTTGGGCTTAAACTTTTTCTGTTGCTTGTGTGTTTGTTTATTTGGGGGCCACACCCAACAATATTCAGGATCACTTGTTGCTCTCTACCCAGGAATTACTCCTGGTAGTGATCGAGGACCATATGGGATGCTGGGCTTCAAGCAAGGCAGATGCCATACCTGCTGTATGATCTCTCCAGACCAGAACTTAAATCCTTAGAGATAATCCGCACATTGAAATGTGTGCTAATGAATTAAGAGTTTTTTAATGTCAACTCTACTGTCTCAAGTAACTCTATATATAGAACTTCATAAATTATGCTTCATAAGTCTATGAAGCTCCTTTCATTTTAAGTCGAAGTTTAATAATAGGAGTCCATGCATATTTCTACCATTACTGTTTGATTTTTTGGTGAGAATGTGAATTCCTGATGAACAAAAACAAAGCTAATTTGAATCCAAAAACCCTAAGAGTTCATGCCCCCAGTGGTGCAGTCACTTAGCCGTGGTTCTGACATAAAAGATTGAAGAACAGGTGAGGTAGTCAGGTAAAGCAACTAAATCTTTTAGTGAAAACCTGTAAGGCCCGGGAGATAGCATGGAGGCAAGGCGTTTGTCTTTCATGCAAAAGGTCATCGGTTCGAATCCCGGTGCCCCATATGGTCCCCCGTGCCTGCCAGGAGCAATTTCTGAGCATGGAACCAGGAGTAACCCCTGAGCACTGCCGGGTGTGACCCAAAAACCAAAAAAAAAAAAAAAAAAAAAGATGAAAGATGTCTTGAACAAATGAGGATTTTTCCTTTTCCTCCTTTTTCCATAAAGATAGCATACGTAGTCCAGCTCCCTGAGTGCTCTGTACAGAGAGAACAAGTTCACCTCAATTCGAGTCAGGTTTTGCAGCCAAAGAAACGTTGGGGCTTCTTTTCTCAGAACCTCAGAATAAAGGAGTTTATGAACCTTTGCTGTGTGATCGCCATGCTTAACGGAGCAGTTTGAACGTGTAAATATTTCTTCCATAGCAGCTATAGCAAAATAATTGCTGCTTGAGGACTTATCATTATATTAGTATAACCAGCATTTATGAAATCATTTTCCTGATGATAATAAATAGGGGGAAAGAACTGCCAGATCTCACTGCAGTATATTCCTGGAGCTCTGAGTAATATTTTTCTGTAGCACGAAGTAATTAATACCCTTTTCTTTGTATATAATGGTTCATTCTAAGTCTTTTGTACTCTAGTGCTCACAACTTCCTCAAAACTGTGCCTACACAAGGTCAGTAGAATGAGTAAGGCAATTGCCCACTTACCTTGCTGTGAGTCACACACCTTAGTTGTGTTAGGAAATACAAATGGCAGTGCCAGGGGTCTGCCTTGTGCTTGTCAACTCAGGGCTTCAAGGCAGCTTCTCTACCATCCCGGAGTGAGCACTAAACATTTGTTTTGTAAGGTAGGGGAGGATATAGGAGGTGGCTTACTGTTTTAAATTATACATATGAATATGTGGCTTACTGTTTTAAATTATACATATATGAATATGTTTTTTGTTTTGGGGGCATGGGGCCACACCAGGCAGTGCTCAAAGATTGCTCCTGGTTCTGCACTCAGAAATCAGAAATCAGAAATCACTCCTGGCTGGCTCGGGGAAACATGGGATACCTGGAATCGAACCTAGGTCACCTATATATAAGGCAAATGCCCTCCCTGCTCTGGCCCCCAATATGTATTTTTCTTAAGGGTATGTGGCCCTTGATTTATTTAACCAGGATGGAAAGCAGTTCTCATTTTGTTTAGTTGCATCATTTTGGTTCGACTTGGATGTGGGTTGTCCTTTCCTTTTTAAAAAAGTTCCTTGTAGAAGGGTGGTGTCATCCCTATGAGGAGCCTCTCAGTTGGCACCTTGTTTTAGCAGCAGCCTTTGCAAAGCACTTTTATAGTTTTGGCTTGGTTTGTCTTCACCCTAGTTTCACTGTTAATAAGCCCAGTGTTTTGGCTCTTGGGGGTAGGAGAGAACAGTGGAACCTTTGTGGCAGCAAATAGTTGGTGTCTAATTGTCTTAATGATGTTCAGTCTCAGTGCCTTAGTAGTCCTTCTGAAATCATTGCAGACATAATTCCAGGGCAAAGAAAACAGCACTCCCAAAACTGTTTATTGTGCTTACTTTTAAGTCAGTAAAGTCATATATAAAAAGGAAACAAGCTGTGGATTTATTTAGTTAGCTATAGCTTACTAGTAATACAACCATTACAATTTAAGTGGGAAATTAGTATACAAGCTTGTCTATTACTTCAATTATATATGTATGTGTATATATATATATATGTGTGTGTGTGTGTGTGTATATGTGTGTGTGTGTGTGTATATATATATCTTGGTTTTGGGATCACACATCGGCTGTGCTCAGGGGTTACTCCAGGCTCTGTGCCCCAAAATCGCTCCTGGTAGGCTTGGGGGACCATATGGGATGCTGGGGATCAAATCTGGGTCGGCCGCATGCACAGCAAATGCCCTACCCACCGTGCTTTAGCTCCAAACCCACATTATTTCAATTATATATGTTACATAGGTAAAATAATGACTTGGTAAGGTCCTCAGATACTAGCTTTGATTTCTACAAATGGTAGACTTTGTGATTGTTGCCTAGTTCCTTCTTTGTATCTTATTCTGGTTTTCAGATTTTCGTCAGTGGATTTATGTTAATTATAGAAGCAAAAGAAAAACCAATAAATTAATAGGTGGTATGACCAGTGGTGGAAAATGGGTTTTTGGGCCTAAGAGCTTAACAGGCTGAAACATGCTTTGCATACAGGAGACCCAGGTTTGAGCGCCAGTACACCAAGGTGCACTCAGAGCTGCTTGGAGCAACTACCCACAGTACTAGGAGTAGTGTAGTTCCCAAACACCCCAGGTTTGGTCCCCCCGAACAGAAAAGGGTATTTAACTTTATATCAGTTTTAGGATGGTTTTGGGTTTTGGTTTTGTTTGTTTTGGTTTTTTGTTTTTGTTTTTTTGGTTTTTGGGCCACACCCGGCTATGCTCAGGGGTTACTCCTGGCTATTTGCTCAGAAGTTGTTCCTGGTAGGCACAGGGTACCATATGGGGAACCGGGGGATCGAACCGCGGTCCGTCCTAGGTTAGCGCAGGCAAGGCAGGCACCTTACCTACAGCGCCACCGCCCGGCCCCCTGTTTTGGTTTTTTTTAACTTGTTTTTGAGTTTGGGCCACACTCAGTGGTACTCAGGGATTACCTTTGTCTCTATACTCAGTGATCACGCCTGGTAGTGCCCGAGGGACCATATGGGTGCCAGGGATAAAACCCGGGTCATTCCACATATAAGGCAAACAAAGTTTTTTTTTATATAAACATTATTTAAAAGGCTCACAGAGTTTTTCTTTGTTTAGTTTGGGATTTTTGTTCTGGGTTTTGGGTTTTTTTTTTGTTGTTGTTTGGTTTGGTTTTGAGCCATACCCAGCAGTGCTCAGAAGTTACTCATGGTGCAGCACTCAGGAAATGTTCCTGACAGGCTCAGCTAGAGGATTGAATTGGAGTTGACCACATACAAAGCAAGGTCCATAGTACCTGGACTTCTCTTTCCCTTGCACAGTTTTAATTTTCAGTGCTTTACATGTGCAATTTCATCTTGAGTTGTACAAATAACTCCAAGTAAATATTGATGTTATTTAAAGACTAATCTCGGCTTCCCCTTTGCCTAATACTTGATAACCGTTAGTTAACAAGAGTATAATGTTCATATTGAAATGAATGCCCACAGGCTGGATCAATAGTGCGGATGAGACACCTTCCTTGCATGCAGCGGACCCAGGTTCAATGCCCATGTGGTTCCCCAAACCTCACCACAGGTAATCTGTGAGCAGTGCTGGGTGTGACCCCAAAACAAAATACAAAGATTTTCTGTTTTGTTTTTTGTTTTTCGGCCACATTTGGTGATGCTCAGGGATTACTCCTGGCTGTGTGCTCAGAAATCGCTCCTGGCTTGGGGGGGACCATATGGGACGTCTGGGGATCAAACCACGGTCCGTCCTAGGCTAGCGCCCACTCCAGCTCAAAATAAAAAGATTTAAAAAAAAAATACCTAGATTGAGCAGATAATCTCTTCGTTAATTCAGAATGATTTTCGGGATGATTTTTTTCCCACTCCATCATCTCTTTCCAATTTTAGTATATGTGCTGCCGAAGCGAGCACTCCATCATCTCTTGATCCTTAAATACTCTGCCAGTATTCCAAGTCCAAAAAAGAGGCCATTTATCATCACCATTCCAGTGATGAAGCAGTGCCAACAACACCTCCACCTGTCCTCCGGGGGAGATTGGGAATCAGCACTTCAGAGGACATCCAGGAGAAGACCCCCCAGAAGCCTTTACCCTCTTTCTGCCGAAGCAAAGGCACTTGCTCTTCTTTGCCTTCCGGTAGTCCGGTGCCTTGGCACAGATGAGGGCAGTGGCCCCCAACCCATGCCATCGGGGCTGGGTACACCCACCAACCTCCCTCTAGAACAGTGCTTCTCAATTATTTTCTGTCATGCCCCCCTAGGAAGAAGAAGACAGCTAGCTCTGTACATTTCTGGTCAGCTTTCCTCGGGCACTTGGAGCAGCCTGAGCAGCTCTGGGAAAGCACTTTTGTGCCAGCTGCTACTTCCTGGGAGCTGGACTGCTAAGCCATGTTCAGGGAAGTAGCATGTCTGCTGGGAGAGAGAATAAGGCTCAGATTCAGGCACCTGATAGAACTTTTTAGTAGCTGTGCACTTGAAGGAAACTTAGTACCTATTGCCATTGATAAAATTTGGGCTTTCATGGGAAAAGCAGATGTGGGAAAATTTGTATCTGCTCTTCACGGCACACCAGCGGTTTCCTCACACTTCTCATAGCTGAGGAAATCCGGGGAGAGGCTGGTTTCTTCACATTGTGTAATGAAACTGCCGCCGCCGTTTGGCAGCCCTGCAGAACTTGATTATCCTGGGCTCCAAAGCAGCGGTTCTCAACCCTTTTCTGACCCCAGTTCCCTTCCAGCAGCCTTGTTTCCTTCCTGTGCACTCTCCCCTCCAATCAATTTATCCCTAGTTTCATGCAGTGATCCCCCATTGATGCAGTTTTCACCTGTGGCCCCTTGGCATATCCTGGGGGACCATGGAGGCAGTTGAGAAATGTTCTGAATAATCAGTCCTGGTGTTAACAAAATGGAAGGCTGGTAAAGATTCCTTTACAATCTAGGGTAGAACATTTTCCTTCCCAGAGCTGGAAGGCTCCTTACATGTAAGGCTGAGCACACCCAGTGCAAAATAGGGGATTTTCAGACAGCTGAGGATGAACAGTTGGTTAGTACAGCTTCTTCTGTTCCACAGTAAACTAACTTTGAAGATCCTACCTCTTAACAGTATAGGATATGGTCAGAGAATAATGTTCACAAATATCTGAAAAGCTTCCCTAGACCAGAAGGAGAGCTCAAAGGCCAGAACACATGTTTTTGGAGGCCTGAACATCTATCTCCCTGTCTGGTTCCACATTCTCTCCTCCCTCTTCACCTTCCTTTCTGTCTCGATGGACTTCGACTAAAGTATCCTACAGTAGTATCAGTGCATGTTCCCTGTCTTGTTGAGAAAACCCTAACTTGTAGTGGCTTGTTTGTTTTTTGTTTGTTTGTTTGTTTGGGGGGTCACACCCGACAACGCTCAGGGGATACTCCTGACAGGCTTGGGGACCATATGGGATGCCGGAAATCAAACCATCGTCCTTCTGCATGCAAGGCAAACACCCTACTTCTATGCTATCTCTACAGCTCTGGCTTATTTGTGATGTTTTTTTGGTTTTTTTTTTGGGGGGGGTGGGTCACACCCGGCAGTGCTCAGGGGTTACTCCTGGCTGCATGCTCAGAAATTGCTCCTGGCAGGCACGGGGGACCATATGGGGCACCGGGATTCGAACCGATGACCTTTTGCATGAAAGGCAAACGCCTTACCTCCATGCTATCTTCCGGGCCCCCTATTTGTGATGTTTTTAAAGAAACACATTTTTTTGTTTGTTTTTGTTTTGGGGCCACACCCGGCTGTGCTCTGGGGTCACTCCTGGCTGTCTGCTCAGAAATCGCTCCTGGCAGACACGGGGGACCATATGGGACACCGGGATTCGAACCAACCACCTTTGGTTCTGGACCGGCTGCTTGCAAGGCAAACAGCGCTGTGCTATCTCTCCAGGCCCAAGAAACACATTTTTGCTGAAAGTTTTCAGTTATTTTCTAATTGGACAAACACTGATCACCATAGAACACCTAAACAATAACTTTGAGAATCTCCGGGTGTAAATGGGATTCTGAGAACAGAAAGCTGGAGCTCTCCGGCTGTTAAGATCTTGTGACTCTGAATGTTCCCCAGGATCACCTGCCATCCCAAAACCTCTAGCCTGTGGCAGTGCAGGTCCTGAGTCCAGAAACACAAGCCAGAAAGTGAAAAGCTGGGAGACTCTGAGATTCAGACCCCTTATTTCCCCAGAGGGTCCAACTTCTTCCTCTGTGGGACTCTTAGGTTAGCAGGAGGTTTAGGGGATTGAAATTGCCCCTAGAAAAGTGAGGTAGAGGGGCCGGAGAGATAGCACAGCCATAGGATGTTTGCCTTGCATGCAGCTGACCTGGGATGGGCCTGGGTTCGAATCCCCACATCCCATATGGTCCCCTGAGCCTCCCAGACTTCTGAGCGCAGAGCTAGGAGTAATCCCCGCCGGCTCAGAAATAATGTTGTGTAATGGGTGTCCTCCATATCTTTCTCACAAAGCATGAGTATAAGATCAAATGGAGGTTCATTTGGGGTGTTCACTCTTCTGAGACATTTTGAGTTTGGGTTTTTTTGGGGTGGGTAAGGATTATTCCTGGCTCTGCTTAAGGATTATTCTGGTGAGGCTTGGGGGACCATATTTGGGTGCCAGGGATTGAGCCTGTGCTGGATGCATCCAAAGCAAGTGCCTTGGGGCCAGAGCAGTGGCATGGACCCGTGAGGCCTTTGTCTTGCCAGTGTCCCATATGATCCCCCTCCAGGAGTGATTTCTGAACGCATAGCCAAGAGTAACCCCTGAGCATCACTGGTGTGGTCCAAAAAACCAAAATAAAAACAAAACAAAACAAAAAAACTAAGCAAGTGCCTTACCGGACACCGTAGTCTCGTCCTCTCTGACATTATAATTGCAAAGAGCCAGGGTGAACACTTTGTGGCTGAAGCAGACAGACATTTTATGTTTTTAGTAGGTTCAGCTTCTCAGTCTGAAATTGGCGACTAAACAAACTGTGTTTGGATTAAGTGGACAACCAGACAGTGTAGTATAAACTGTTATAACAGAAACTTCCATTTCTAAGCCTGAATAATTATATATTTTCTTTTTTTGTTGTTTGTTTTCAGGGTGAATCTGTAAAATATTTCCTGGATAACTTGGATAAACTTGGAGAATCAGTAAGTTTGGTTTTGTTTTTTTAAACTAGATATTTGTTTGTTTGTTTGTTTGCCATGTGAAAATAGTAGTCAGGACATCACTGTTAAGAATTTTTCTTTTTAATTTAAATGTTAAATTATCTGTCTTTTTCCAGTGGCAGATTCTTCCTGCTTTTTCTTAGAGGAATTAAAGTGGAGAGTAATGCGTAGCTAACAATATTTAAAGATTTTGGGTTTTTTTTTTTTCTTTCCAAAATGCAAAGTCATTTTGTTATCAGTTGGAATATTTATTTTTCTGTCATCCACTTCTGCCAATTCCTTGAGGAAATAGCCCTGTCTGCTATTTCCTGCAAGTAAAGTGGCTTAGAGGAAGATGAGTACATTTGGAAAGCACATAACTTATTCTGCTTTGGTGTCTTGTCTTTTCCTTTTTTTCTTAATAAGCAGAAGTAGGACAAACACAGTAGTTTAGGTTGATCGATCTCCAGACTTCCCCACAGATTTGTCTATAGTTACAGCGTGGGGCAGAAGGCTGCTTGCAAGGGTTGTAGAAGAGCCTCCATCCATTCTGTAGGGCTCAGGAGTCACCCTTGGAGATTCAATTGTGTTTCTGTGGCCCAGCCCAGTGCTCTGCCCTGCTGTAGGGCAGGGCCGCATCACTGTTCCTTCTGTGCCAGACTCCTTATTCCTTAGAAAATGTTGGCAAATGAGCCGGGAGACAGCTCCTCGGTCGAGACAACATTTGTCTGGCATCCACGAGTCCTCGGGTTGCATCACTGGCACCACCAGAGATGCACATGACTCAGCGAATGACTCAGGCCTGTTTCCGGTCAGTTTGTATTGGATTTTTTTTAGACTTTTCTGCTAAGAGCAATCCAGACACCATGTCGAAAATTTAAAAACTGAAACCAAAACTGAAGTGCTGTGATCAGTTAGTAGGCAGCTGTCAGCAGGAAGGGGGACTATGCCTGGTGTACTCCGAAGCTCACCACCCTCTCTCCATCCTTCACAAGTGCCAGGGCCATTGAAGCCTGCCAGGTTCAGAGCCTCATGACCTTTTAGGTAGTAAAATTATCCAGGGGCAAGGACTCGGGCCAGCCCATTCCGTCGGTACCCTAAAGGTTCCATGACATACTTGCCCAGAAAGACCTTGGACACCTTCATACTTAGGTTTTTCACCTGTAACATTGGTCCTATAAGAGAATGACCACATGGGATTATGGGAAAAATCAAAGCTCAAGCCTCCTTGTTTTGCTTGGGCTACTGTAACAAGATAGCCAGAGTCCATGTGTCTTAGACAGTGGCTTTATTTTGTTCAGTTCTGAAAGCCGGAAGCCCCAGATCTGGTGAGATCTCAGTGTCTGGGCTCACTGTGTCTTCTTTACAACTCGTTAGAGCACACATTACATGGAGTTGGGGGGGGGGTGTGTTTTGGTGGTAACCATCAGAGTTGGACCCTATGAACAAAACTACAGCTGGGCTGAGTTTCTGAATGTCGAGCAGATACCACACACTGAGATGGGAGACAGTGAGTCTGTTTTGTCTTAGGAGACTCATTGACTTCACAAGACTCGAGAACTTCTTGGCCTTGACTTCTACAGACATTCCCGCAGGCAGTAGCTCAGGTCTGGACACCATTCACATACAAGTAAACGGGCAGGTCAGAGTTTCCCGCTTGCACAGTGCTGAGCAGCCTGCCAGGCCCAGAGACCAAGGGCTGAGTGGGCGTTATGAAAGTTTGGCAGTACCACTGGGCTCTACTTTGAGGGGGCCCACCCTGAGTTCTGCAATTGTCATTTTAGGGAGTTAGTCGCGGAGTAGCTTAGAGATGTCCTGAGACAAGGCCGAGCGAGATGCTAGAGATGGGGTGGTGAGACACATGAAGGGGAGAGAAACTTGAAGACAACGGAAATAGAGAATCTACGTTGCTGAGGCCATGGCGCTGCGAGTGTTGGCCGTGCAGGATGTAGGAAAGGAAGGAAGACAGTGGCTTCTCATCCAATGCACTGTACCTGTGCCAGGCTGCCACGTGCCACCAGTGGTTGCTTTTAAAGCTGAGGCACTCAGACAGAAGTTCTCTGCTCTACAGACACTTGGATTTCCCCACTGCACAGCAGCAGTGGTGGAAGAACATTGAAACTGACTGTGGGCAGCAGCTCGCTCTGCCAAGCACGAGCATTTCCATCTTCACAGAACCCCTGTGAAGGTCAGTGTCTGCTTCATGTCTGGGGACCTTGAATCGTGGCTTCGATGACGCGTCCATCTGCCTCTGAACTGCTGTGTAGAGAGTTGATTCTGGAATTCACAGCCCTCCCCCACTCCCACTCTTAAGGGTTTTTTTTTTCTCTCTCTTTTTTTTTAAATTTATTTATTTTTTTGGTTTTTGAGTCACACCCGACGGCACTCAGGGGTTACTCCTGGCTCTATGCTCAGAAATTGCTCCTGGCAGGCTCAGGGGACCTTATGGGATGCCAGAATTCAAACCACCGTCCTTCTGCATGCAAGGCAAAAGTCTTACCTCCATGCTATCTCTCTGACCCCTCTTCAGGGTTTGTTTTTTTAATTTTTGGGCCACACCCGGCGATGCTCAGGAGTTACTCTTGGCTGTCTGTCTGCTCAGAAATAGCTCTGGCAGGCACAGGGGACCATATGGGACACCGGGATTCGAACCAACCACCTTTGCTCCTGGATCTGCTGCTTGCAAGGCAAACGTCGCTGTGCTATCTCTCCGGGCCCTCTTCAGGGTGGGTTTTTTTTTTTTTTTTTTGAGTCACACCCGACAGTGCTCAAGGGTTACTCCTGGCTCCATGCTCAGAAATTGCTCCTGGCAGGCACGGGGGACCATATGGGGCACCGGGACCCAAACCGATGACCTTTTGCATGAAAGGCAAGCGCCTTACCTCCTTGCTATCTCCCGGGCCCCATCTCTTCAGGGTTTTTAACACTCACAGCAAAGCACCCTGTTCCCTGTGCTTCCTAGGGATTATCTTAGCATCCTACCCAGAAGGTCAGTTCTTAACTAAGGCAGTGCTAGAGAACATATTCTTCACATCAGAAAACTAAAGAACCAGCTCAGGGCTGGTATATGTGGTTTAGAGACAGCTTGCCAGCACCTGCACTGTAAACTGGCCCCACCTTTGGGCACTTTATGCCCAGAACTACTGCCTGAGAGTCTCTGCTCTGATGTCCACCACTGGTGACACATGGCAGTCTGGCATGAGTACAGCACACTGGATGAGAAGCCGAT
>PVKC010017075.1:0-20405 GCA_004027635.1 Crocidura indochinensis
CTGTGGGGTCTGCAGGGTTCTCAGCTTGAAGTTTTGCAGAAAAAAATGAACAGAATCAGAAATCAATTTTTAGGCAGCGGTGTTGAACAATATATTGCATTAAACTGAATTAGCCAAGCTTCCTTTTACTGCTGCATTCACCACCACTTTTGGTAGCCAGAGTTTGACAAATCACCGGAGGGTCTGGGTGGACTTCATTAAGGGTGCTTATGCTTATTAACACAGAATAGATTAAAGGAAAAAGTAAAGGGAATTTACATGTGTATTTTAATGGAGCCCAAATAGGTCAGCCTGCAAGGTTGATAATCACACAGGGGAACTACTTTCTATCTCAGGCACTGCATAAGGACCCACAGGGCTCACTAAGACAGAGTGGCCATGGGGGAGCCAGAGGTGAAACCTTCCCTCCAGAGCCCTGCTTGCTTGCAAACTGAACTGCCTCAATAGATTTCAGGTTTGCAGAGCTAGAGCCTGAGGGCACAGGTTCAAGGCCAAAAGTTCCAGAAATTTACAAAAATGGAGCTCCTGGTGTCACTATTTATGACCAGAGGCCTAAAGAACAGGCATTAGCTACTAATGCATTTCCAAACCAGAAAGGGGAATTCTCACACTTCTGGGCTTGGACCAACTGTTCCCCGCAGTTGAGCTTCACCAGTTCTTGAAGAGATGTAGAAGGGAGAAAGTGATTTGCTTGAGACTGGAGAAGTTTTGCAAGGAAAGAAATCACCAAAGTTCCCTTGCAAATACCACTCATGCACCAGGATCAGGCCACAGCAAACTTCAATAAAATAATGGTGCTCAGAGCCACTCCATTTTAGATATCCATGATTTTTATTGTGCGAAGTAATGAGTTTAACTCCTGACACGGTAGTATTCCTAGAAGATATCATATTGGATAGGAGTCTTACTGATATATGGATTATGGAAGGTATTTTTTTTATTTTCACTTTAATTCCTTAAAGCTTGTTATTAGTCCTGCTCTGCACACAGACCATTCCTAGCAGTGTGGGGGGTAGAAAGAGGAGGGACAAAGAAGAGCAAGAGAGAGAGACCATATGGTAGATGATTAGCAGAGATTTTGTCCTCTCCTCACCTCTGTTCCTGTGGAGATGCTGATGCTGATGCAAGGGCTGTTCTGCTGCCAGCCTGAAGGAGGCGCTAGTGTGCTGGACTTCCTCACCCTCACAGAGTCACCCCTGTACTGGGCTCCCAGGGGCTCAGAACTGCAGTTTTCTCCCTGTAGAGTGAGACCAGTGGTAAGGCGTTTGCCTTAGAAGCAGAAGGATGGTGGTTCGAATCCTGGCATCCCATAAGGTCCCCCGAGCCTACCAGGAACAATTTCTGAGCATACAGCCAGGAGTAACCCCTGAGCACTGCCGGTGTGACCCAAAAATGAAAAAAAAAGAAGTTCAGGGCCAGAGAGATAGCATGGTGCTTGGACATTTGCCTAACATCCAGAAGGACAGGGATTCGAATCCCGGCAACCATATGGTCCCCCGTGCCTGCCAGGGGCGATTTCTGAGTCCAGAGCCAGGAGTAACCCCTGAGAGCTGCCAGGTGTGACTCAAAAACCAAAAAGAAGTTAAGCTGAGACCTACTCCAAAATGTACATATATAATGTTTTTATTCAATATGAACATTCTTATGAATAAGGTGTAAGAACACAGTTAAGGAACTTCCAATTACCAAATGAAAGAATTCTCTCTACTTTAAATTTTCTTCAATTTCTCTTTTGGGGCTATACCAGGTGGTGCTCAAAGAAGATTATTTTGAGCTCATATTGAGAAATCACTACTGGAGGGTGTGGGGAGCCCTACAGAATGTCAGTGGTCAATCATGGGTCAGTGGTGTTCAAGTATAACACACTCCCAGTTGTACTATAGAGCAACCCATCCAGAAAAAATTTCCTAGGAATGAAATGGAGGAAAGAGGAAGTAAATGCCTCCCCACATTCCTTAAGTACCTCATCAGGTTGGAAGCAAACCGAATGGGAAGGCACCCAGGAAAATAAAATCTTGAGAGACACTTAAAACAATCGGATTGAGAACACCTGGGCCAGAGGTCTCTGCAGTCCTCCACCTCTCAGAGAGTCTCCAACTGGAATGGAGCCCAAGGGAGGAATGCCAAAGACCTTCAACTTCCGCTCACCCACTTACTAAGACAAGCGCCCTGGGCAGCTTATTTCGACCCTACTTGCCTCTTTCTTGACCTCTTCTCTCTAAGGAGAGGATCTGGATCATCACAGGAACAAATGCAACAAGATCCAACCACTGCTCTCTCGGTCTGCCCCACCTCTAAGCACTACCATCTCCCCCAATTTCCCTGAGCGCCCCAGCATCTCACCTGTCAGTGAGCCTGGCCTCCAAGTGCTCAGAGCAGCCACTCAACAGCCGGAGAGAAAGAACGGTCGTCCCTCCAGACCCCCCTGCCACGGGGACCCGGTCCAGCGCAGGATGCAGACAAGGCAGCTATAAAGAGCAGCCTGGATGGGGCCTCAAAGGACTTGAAGCTACATATTGATGATGTCACACCTACGCCTGCTGACGTCTTAAAGAGATAGCCTTAGCTTGACTTCAGGCAGTTTTTTAAATTATTTCACTCAGCTTTTATTAAAACAATGCATTTGGTTTTCAAAACAATTTCAATTTCAAAAAATCAGGGAAATTGTGGTACTAGGGTTCCATGACATCAAAAAATAAACAGACCTACCTTGACTTGCACACTTTCTTCCTGTGTCCACAAAACTCTGTTTATCTTACCTTGCTTTTCAGGAAGTGTGCATTGTGACAGAATGGGCAGAAATGGGCCACTGTAGCACCTTCACAGCTAAACCTACTTTGAGTAGACAGTTACCTCTCATTCAAAGATCCATCTAGTGGGTGACAGCTACAGCTTCCATAGCATTGAAACCCCAAGTTCTCTGGCTAGGGTGACAGCAAAGAGAGTAGGGCTTTTTAATATGGTCACAGCAACATAAACCATGTGTTTAAGAAAAGTGTTCTTTAGAGGAATATCCCTGTGGCTGGGTCTCTGAATGTATTTATGAGGACGAGTGTGAATAAATTTACAAAAAACGATATCAGGGGGCCCAGGAGACAGCATGGAGGTAAGACATTTGCCTTTCATGCAAAATGTCATCAGTTCGAATCCTGGTGCCCTATATGGTCCCCTGTGCCTGCCAGGAGCAATTTCTGAGCATGGACCCAGGAGTAACCCCTGAGCACTGCTGGGTGTGACCCAAAAACCAAAAAAAAAAAAAACCGAAAAAACAAAAAACAAAGAAACGATATCAGTTCATTGGAAAGATGGGAAAAAGCCTGGGATCAAATGCTCTATAAATGGTGGGACTCCGCTAATCTCTTAATGTTTCTGCAGGCCAACACCCATATCTCTATTTTATCAAAAAAAAGAAAAGTGCTTCATGCTTTTAACAGAAAACCTCTGGAACATATGGGATTGATCAACATATGGGATGAATCACATGATCCAGCTATACCACTCCTAGGGATAAACTCTAGGAACACAAAAACACAATAAAAATGCCTTCTGCACACCTATATTCATTGCAGCACTATTTACAATATCCAGAATATGGAAACAACCAAGATATCCTTCAACAGATGAATGGCTAAAGAAACTATGGTAAACATACACAATGGAATATTATGCAGCTGTCAAAGAGAGACATGAATTCTTCCTATACATGGATGGACATGGAAATTAGTATGCTGAGTGAAATAAGTCAGAGGGAGAGAGATAGACTCGGAATAGTCTCACTCATCTATGGCTTTTAAGAAAAATAAAAGATATTATTGTAATAATGCCCAGAGATAAGAGTGATAAGGGTTGGAAGGACCAGCTCACAATATGAAGTTCACCACTAAGAGTTGTGAGATCAGTTAGTGAAATAAGTACACTGACAACTATTATGACAATTGTATTTAGTGAGAGAAATAGAACGCCTATCTCGAATATGCTGCAGAGGCCCAAGGCAGCCAGGACCAGGTGTTAAAAAACTCATATGGGGGGCCCGGGAGATAGTATGGAGGTAAGGCGTTTGCCTTTCATGCAAAAGGTCATCAGTTCAAATCCCGGTGCCCCATATGGTCCCCCGTGCCTGCCAGGAGCAATTTCTGAGCATGGAGCCAGGAGAAACCCCTGATCACTGCTGGGTGTGACCCAAAAAAAACAAAACAAAAAAAACTCATATGGGGCCTATGGGACCTCCCTGATGGGTCCATTTTTTCCTTCGGTTTTTGGGACACAACTGGCAGTGCTCAGGGGTTACTCCTGGCTCTATGCTCAGAAATTGCCCCTTAAGGGACCGTATGGAATGTTGGGATTCAAACTACCGTCCATCCGGATTGGCTCTGTGCAAGGTAAACACACTACCACTGTGCTATTTCTCTGCCCGTCTGGTGGGTCCTTGTCATCACCCACAGAAGCCAATATGTAGAGTCTGATCACCCTGGACTCATGGAGAACAGAACAAAGTATATTTTTATTTCTTCTGGTTTCTGAGGACTACTGCCACCACCAGGGATATTTTAGAGAGAGAGCAAGAGTGTTTAATGGAAATTCACCTGCCAGAGATGTCCGTGGAGACTTGAGTTCAAAGTAGAAAGGAAAGGGAATAGGGGCCAGAGAGATAGCATGGAGGTGGGGTGTTTGCCTTGCATGCAGAAGGATGGTGGTTCAAATCCTGGTATCCCATAGGGTCTCATGAGCCAGCTAGGAGTGATTTCTGAGCACAGAGCCAGGAGTAACCCTGAGTGCTGCTGAGTGTGACCCCCCCAAAATACAAAAAAAATAAAGAAAAGGGAAAAGAAACAAGTAGGAAGTATCACTCTGATGCTTATCTCTGTTCCCCCACAGGCCAGCAGGCCTGCTCTGGTCACTATCCTAGACTCCCCCCCAAAGGTCCAAATTTTTTATTTGATTTTGTTTTATATGTCAGGTGATGGTCTACAAAATCCATAATTATTAACAGCTGCATTTTTTCTTGACACTTCATTTATAGAGAAGAAATGAAACTGTTTACAGAACAAAACATATTGGTGATTGAACTGAAGAGATAGCATGGAGGTAGCCCGTTTGGCTTTCATGCAGAAGGATGGTGGTTCAAATCTCAGCATCCCATAGGGTCCCATTAGGCTTCCAGGGGCAATTTCTGAGCATAGCACTGCCTGGTGTGACCCAAAATCATTAAAAAAAACACAACAAATGGTGTAACATTTTAATCAAACATACACCTTGCCTACTATGTCTAGCTAAGAAAGTGAAAACTCTAATTCTTTAGGGTAAAGGGGCAGCGAATACTTTCTAGCTGCCAATATTGTGTAAGGTTATGCTGAACAACTTTTTCCCTTTTGGTTACAGACCCAGGAATTAAAAAGATGAATCCAAGTTCTAACACAGCAGGTAAGACTCTTGCTTTGCAAGCTGCCATCAGGGTTCAAAGTCCTGCATCTCATGGGTGCTCAGGCTCCTGAGTGCAGACCCCAGGGTAATCCTGTGTTGCCCCAGGTTAAACAAGGAAAAACAAATGAATCGAGACAAAAAATGACCAACAAATACAAACATGACCATTGAAAAATCATGGATATCTGAAAATGAGTGACTCTGAATAACATTATTTTATTGAAGATGAATGTGATCAGGGCCAACCTAGGTCTGGTGGTGGAGTGTTTGCAAAGGAATCTTATTGATTTCTCTCCTAGGGGAACTTCTCCCTTCTCGGTCAGTTCACCTTCCCCTTTCTTCCTTTCTCCAAGACCTGCTGAAGCCCAGCTGAAGGGAAAACTGGTCCAGGCTCAGGAGTGTGGGGATTGCTTTTTAGTGCCTGGAAATGCATTATTAGCTGGTGCTTGTTCTTTAAGCCTCTGACCAGAAATGGAGCGATATCAGGGTCTCCTGGTCTATTTCTGGAACTCTAAATGGCCTTGAATCTGGTTTCTTCAGACTTCATTTTTTTTTTATTTCTACGATGGTAGACTTCTTTCTTGCTCATTTCCTCTGGGAAAAGAGGGAGGGGAGCATCACCTGACTGTCTTTGTCCTTTCTGCTAGGTTTCTCCTTGGTATCCTTCCAGGCTTCATTTCTGCAGAACCTGAGAGTAAATATGTAGGTCTGTGGTGCAAGGTGGGTGTTTGGAGGGAAGATTTCATCTCTGGGCACCACAAGGCCACTCTATCCTAGTGAGACCTGTTGGGCCTTAAGGGGAACTTAAGATAGATCTAATTTTTGCTGTGAAATTCAACAACCTTAAGGGCTGAATTACCACTTGGGCCCCTATATTCAGAGATTTTTTGTTTTTTTTTTTGGGTCAAACTGGCAATACTCAGGGGTTACTCCTGGCTCTATGCTCAGAAATCGCTCCTGTCAGGTTCGAGGGACCATATGGGATACCAGGATTCGCACCACCAACCATCTGCATGAAATATATATATACTCAGTCCCTACCTTACCTCCATGCTATCTCTGAGGCCCCATATATCTGAATATCTGCTATATTCAGATATTAATTTTTTTTTGGTTTTTGGGTCACACCTGGTGGTGCTCAGGGGATACTCCTGGCTGTCTGCTCAGAAATAGCTCCTGGCAGGCACAGGGGACCATATGGGACACCAAAATTCGAACCAACCACCTTAGGTCCTGGATAGGCTGCTTGCAAGGCAAACACCGCTGTGCTATCTCTCCGGGCCCAGATATTAATTTTCTTTAAACAAAAAAAAACAAGTTAGTTATGTAGTAACATATCAGGAAGATCCCTTATGCAAGACATCTTAAAATTACTGGATGTGGATCTAGTTTAAATGTCATGCACATGCAATATCTGTTTTCCTTTTATCTTTTTATTTTCTTAGCACAAGTACCCTTGATTTTGTCAACCCTGACTCCCAGTTGATTGAAGTTCAACTCTGGCTGATAAAAGTGGCTTAAAGCAGCAAGAAAAGGAAACTTGGCTGACTCAGTAAAATTAAAAATGATGTGATGCCAGACATTCCTGAAGGAAATGAAATTTTGACTCTGATGTCTTGTGCAAAACTGCAATCTGAGGCCCCCTCAGAATCACCCCCATGACTGACATTCAAGTTTTTATTACATCCATAAAACAAAAATAGGGAAGTTATTTAGGTAAGTGTCTTGAGGAAAGTTCCTCCATCTGGCACAATGTCACTAATATGCTGGATGTGGAATGAGTCAAAGTTGATTTTAGGTGTTTTAGAAGTAGGAAGAAGGGTCTAAGATCAAATGTTTTAAAAATGGTGAGAACGGGGGCTGGAGCAGCAGTGCAGTGTTAGGGTGTATGCCTTGCACTCAGGGGTGTCCTAGCAATGACCATGATTGGGTTCTCCAGGATCCCATATGGTCCCCAAGCCTGCCAGGAGCAATTTCTGAGCATAGAGGCAGGAGTAACCACTGAGGGTCTCGGATTGTGGCCCAAAAGTAAACAAACAAACATAAAAAAGAAGTAGTATAAAAAAGAAAAGAAATCTAGGTCAGATGAATTAATTTGAGAAAGGGAAGTAATGGGAAGCTGTGAATCCTGGTGGCCAGGATTCGAACCTCCGTTCTTCTGCATGCAAGGCAAACACCTTACCTCCATGCTATCTCTCCAGCCTCTGTATTATACTACTTTTTATGCTTTCAAGTCAACATATAGTTCAACATCCACTCAATGAGTACATTTAGTATCTACAGACAGTGTTTCTTTGTACTATAAATAAATGAGATCATCCTGTATTTTTTCTTTTGGTTGATTTCACTAAGTAAGCAACCTTTTCTGCCCTTGTGCTCAGAACTCACTCTGGGTAGTGTTCAGGGGCCATTTGAAGTGCTGGGTATAGATTTCTGGTCAGGAGCTTCCAAAGAAATAGCACCAACTGCTGTGTTATCATTCTTGCCTACTGTTTCAATTACTGAATAATTTAGTCAACAAGTAAAGTTCACTCATACAGGTGGTTTAAATACTTTCGTTTCCTGATGTTGAACATTTATATATTCCAATCCACAGCAGTTCTCTACCCCCACACACTGCAAGCAACAACTAAGCACACAGAAAGGAGGAGATCTGAAGCACCGATGGCTATGCCCACTCACATATTCAAATACCCTTAGGGAAAAAAATCCCTTAGATAACCCTTCTCACCAATCCTTGGGCCCCATTCTGAGCCACTTGTCTTAAGTAGAAGACTCCAATTCACTCATGTAACAGAGAGAGCATGAAAAGCTGATGTTCCCCTGCAAATTCAATGTTATATACACATATATCTTGGGTCATAAACTTCATGCAGGGATGAGGTGATAGTACAGCAGGGAATACATTTGCCTTGCAGAGTTGGATTTGATCCTAGCATCCTATATGATCTTCAGATCACACCAGGAGTAATTCCTGAGCACTGCTAGGTGTGGCACAAAAATAAGCATAAGCAAAATATTTTTCTCTTTTAGAAACATACATAATTAGAAATATACATACAACACACACATATATATGTATATATGTATATATGTATATATATACATATCACAGAATGTAAGCCATTTGTCTTGCACAGGGCCACCATGAGTTTGATCCCTGTCATTTCATATGTCTTCCAGGTCTGCAGAACACAGAGAGAGCACAGAGCTATGAATATCTTTGAACCCAGAAGTTACGGCCTAAACATAAATATTAAAAATAAAATAAAATTAAAAAACCAGCTAAATCTCCACTGCACATGTGATCAGTTCCCACTCTCCATCTCTGTATGACCTGTAGAATACAGCAGTTTGGATCACCCGATCTAAGTCAAGAAGAAGCAAAGTCTCCCCTTTCTTGCCAAGCACCTGGTGTGATGAAGGAGCCTGGCCGTTCAGTATCGAGGAGAGCATCCCAGTGAAGTCACAGAACTCGCCTTTCCCTCCCCCGTATACTTTTTCCCTTGTGGTTCCACCAACCGCCAAAGGGTGGGGTGGAGAGCATGTCCCTTGGATGAGGGGTGGTCTGGAGGAACGTTTTTCTTTCTGGCCATAGAGGGGCCATGCTGAGTACCCCGAGATTCCAGAGTCATGGCCGCTTGAATGGCAGGAGCACCCAGGGCAGGTGCGGTGGTAGCGATCTAGAGACCAGAGAGACCAATAGCTAGAGCAGAGAAGTGTGTGAACAGGGTCCAGTATCTACACTCCAAAATGACCAAGATGCAGGATGGGATGCAAAGCAGGTGGTCGAGGGAGAACAAGATTTGAGCTATCTCACACGGGATCTTTCATAAACCACAGAGAAGGAAAAGAATCAAATGATGCATGTGGGGTCCCAGTGGCTCTAAGGATTTGGGGTCAAGAGGCAGCAGCCCCTATAGGGGAACATGGCCCTTTGACTCTCTCCAGCTCTGGTTCCTGGGAAGCACCTGGGAGGTTCAGGACTTGTGCTTTACAGGAATGTTAGGCCTGGACAGCAAGAGGGCACTGGCAGTGCAAAGAGGCATCCCAGGTTTAATTCAATCTAGCCCACATTGTTCCCTGAACTCTCTAAGAAAGTCTGAGCACACAGCCTCCAGTCAGTCCTGAGCACTACAGAATGTAGTGCTCCAGTCAGTCCTGAGCACTACAGAATTTTGTGCTTCAGAAGACTGAAGGAGATTGTGTGTTCTCTAGTCTAGAGAGAGCTCTGTGTTTCTCCACAGACAGAACCCACCCCAATCCACATTCCATAATGAAAGCTGGAAATTCCCCAGGTCTAAAGGGTGATGCTGCCACCATGGCCCCAGGCAACACTTGTCCTTTGTTTCAAGTTGGCTTTTCTAGGTTTTCTCAGAAGCTGCCCTCTTGGGGCTTGCCCCCTAGGTGAGTGTTCTGTGCTAGGTTGGTTGCCAGGGGCAGGTTGGGGGTAGTTGGAATCCTGACATTCCTCTCCTGGCCATTGTTCCTGATGGTACCTTTCTGGCAGAGGGAGATTCCAGCCGTCGTGGATCTCCAGTGCTCCCAATTCCTCTTTGCTTTTTTTTATATCAAGACTTTATTGTCCTGGTATCCAATCCCTACCTTTTTGCTTCCATCCTTGATGAGGTACTTAAAGAGTTTGAGGATGCCTACATTTCCTCTTCAGTCTGTTTGGGTCTGGAGTCCTTGAAGAAGCCACACAATTGGAGTAAAGCTAAACAAAACTTTAGTCAGCTAAAAGCCCCATACTGATTGGTCATAGCTATCTCCCAGAAGAAATGACCATGCCCCAAGTCACAACTGGGATTATATAGACAGGAAATAAAGAGAGCTGCTAGTTTCTGGTGATCTTTAAAATGATTGACATTGGGACCTGCGCTATAGCACAACAGTATGGCATTTGCCTGGTAATCTTCCAACGCTAATATACTAGATTCCTTCACCAGCATCCTATTTTCCACCTAGCCTGACAGGATTGTTTCTGAGCACTGAGCCAGGAGTAAGCCCAGAACACCTCCAGTTGTGGCCCTAAAAATAAATACAAGAGGGAGCCAGGAGGTGGCGTAGGAGGTAAGGTGCCTGCTGGTTCTATCCCCCGGTTCCCATATGGTCCCCCGTGCCTGCCAGGAGTGACTTCTGAGCGCATAGCCAGGAGTAATCCCTGAGCGTCACTGGGTGTGGCCCCAAAACCAATAAATAAATAAATAAATAAATAAATACAAGAAATTAAAATGACTGGCTATTGTCCAAGATACCTTCCTTCTATTCCTTGCCAGATAGGCTACCAAGTAGCTTGGGCAGTGTTAATGGATGCAGACTGAGAATGTCTGACATGTTTTTCACAACACTTGGTCCTTAGAAATTGGCTTCACTCCTTGTTCAGAATCCAGGACAAACAAATCCAATTCACTCTTGTGAAAATTGTTTTCTTGGTGGGTTGTACAGCACAGAGAGTGATTTCCTTGCACACCAATAACCAAGATTAATCCCTGATATTGTATAGGATTCCCCATGTTCTCCAGGAGTGATTTTAGAATACTGAGCCAGCTATCATCCTCTTGGGAGGGACCCGGTTCCATTCCAGCATTCCAGATAGTCACCCAGCCTACCAGGGGTGATTTCTGACTCCAGAGCTAGGAGTAACCCCTGAGTGCTGTTGGGTGTGGTCCAAAACCAAATCTATCAATTAACCAACCAATCAGTAATTATATGAATAAATAAAGCTTAAAAAAGAAATTGAAGTTGAGAATTCTTTTATGTGGGTAATGTGGAAAGAAAGGCCTTCACTGACTCCTCATGCCTTATTCATAGGCAAGTTCATACTGAAGGAAAACATTATATATTGTACAGTTTGTGAGAAGACCTATTCTTAACTCCTGACACCATACTATTCCTAAAGGAAATCCTTATTTATGTAAGGATGGTGAGAATGTCTTTTTTATTTTATTTTTGCCACAGCTGGGGGCAGCAATTAAGGGTTACTCTTGGCTGTGAGCTCACAACTTGCTCCTGGCAGGCTGGGAGACCATACAGGATGCTGGAAATCTAACTGGGTCCCTCCTGGGTCGGCCACATGTAAGGTTCTTTGGAACCAAGAAGGTAATTTTTCTTAAAATTTATTTTTTATGTATTTATTTTGTTTTTTGGGGGGCCACACCTGTTGACACTCAGGGGTCACTCCTGGCTATGCTCTCAGAAATGACACCTGGCTTGGAGGGATCACATGGGATTCCCGGGATAGAACCATGGTTTGTCCTAGGCTAATGCTTGCAAAGCAGATGCCTTACCTCTAGCACCACCATTCTGGCCCCAAGGTCATTTTTTAAATTGCTTTCTTCCTTTAATTCCTTAAAGATAGCAGTGTGGGGGCGGAACCATATGGCAGGAGGACAACAAAGGGTTCCTCCTATAGGCACTTCAGGAAGGCTGAGTGCAAGGGCCGTTCTACTGCACACCTGCAGGGGGTGCTGATGCTCTGGACTTCTGCCCGAGAGTCACCCTGTCCTGGGCACCCAGAGGCTCAGGACTGTAGTTGCCCCCCAGCTACTGTCCTAGTCACAGCCTGGATCCCCACCTGCTTCTGTGTTGTCAGGAGAGGAAGGAGTCTGTCTGCATCTACCTATGTGGGTCTGAGTTGGTACCCAGTTAAGCAGCCCATTGGGGTGTTTCAAGCACAGTGCAGGCACTTCAGTTAGGCAGGTATTTGTGCTCCTGGCTGATCCTATGGTTGTATATACCTCCAGGACTTTCTGCAAAGAGCCTTGCTGGTGCTATTTGAACACAGACAGGAGAACAGGGAACCTCACCATCTGCAGTCCTGTTCCCAGATATGGGGAGAGCGTGGGCTCGGAGGGACATAGTGGAAAGACAGGAGTGTGAAGCCTCCAGGATCAAGATGTGGCTTCTGTTAGCATGCTGTATTCCGTTGTTTGAGGACACTTGTTCATAGTTTGTTGTGTTAGATTTGAGGGCCACACCCAGTGGTGCTCAGGACTGGCTCCTGAATCATCATTCTTGGGTCAATCCTGGCAGTCCTCAGATGCAATGGAGTTCTGGAATTCATACTAGCACAAAATAATCCATCAGAGTGGGTTATGACAAAATAACTCTCCCTCCAAGGCATTACCCCGTATATAGATGTGATAGGAAGATTAATATCGGACTAATGAAGTCTGAAATGGGAAAAGATGAGTTTTGGTCATTATAGATTAGTCAGGGCCACCTCTCTAGATTCCTCTTCTGTGCAGCTGGCTGTTTCTTCTGAGGATCAGAAGAAAAGAAAAGTCAAGATGATCACATGATAATGGAAAGAGTTGGGCCTGAGCAATAGCACAGCAAGTAAGGCATATGCCTTACTATTGGCCAATTAGGGTTTGATCTCTGGTGAGTGATCTCTGAATTTGACCAGGAAGCATACCTGAACATCATCAGATATGGCCCAATGCCAAACCCACACAAAATCTAAGAAAATGTCTCATCCTAAGCATAACCCTCTCAAACACCAATTTAGATTTTTCCCCTATTTTTAAATTTTACTTGTTAGGGCCCACACCAGGAGGTGACCATGTGACTCTAGGCTATGTGCTGCAGTCACTTCAGTCACTTCTTCAGGGGGCTCAGGACCCACAATGTATCCATGAAGTCATCACTGGTACAATGATTTTCACAAATTTGATAATCGCTACAAATATTTTTGTTCTTTATTTTCTATTCATTTTTATTGTGACTGTTTGCTCTCACTTATCTAGAAACATATATTATGATCAGCTATATGATACATGCTCTTTAAACAAGGTACATTGTAAAAATGGAAAAAAAGTTAATATAGCTAACCAGATAACACTGAGACAAAATCCACATACTGCAGGTGGTTTATATAGTTTATATCTTTGATCCTCATATGAATTCCCATCTCTGAAAGGATACATCTGACTGAAGAGTCCAAAGTAAACTTTGAGCAGTGCTATAGTTTGCAATGCCTCCCATAATGGCCTTCTGTCCCATCTCATGGTCTGCCAAGTACCACTCTGAGGAGCACAAAGAGAAGTGTCAATGCTGTGTGGACAAAGGAAACAACTGAGACAATTTAAAAAATGTCTAAGAGAAAGCAGAGGAGCTGGGGCAGGAGAAATAGCACAGTGGTTAGGGGATTTGTCTTCCACATTGCTAACCTGAGACTCCTGACACTAGAGCCAAATGTATACTGAAAATTCTAGTGTGTAAACCCAAGTCACACAGAGAGAGAGGAAGTAAGAGGGAGAAAGTGAGAGAGAGAGAGATAAAAATAAAGATGAGATGTTGAGTGAAGGGTTTCAGCTGGGGCACAAGCAGTGCATAGGCCTGGCCTTACAGCACAGGAGAGGAAAATGGAGCTCTGAGCCCACATCCTCCCAGGAGCTGGCTGACTCTGAGCAGGAGCACCACACAACAGCGCCCCCTGCAGCAGTGCTACTCCCTGTACTCATCTCAGAAGTGGCTCTGCCAAAGGGACTCAGGGAACAATCCCTCATCTGGACTACTACCAATGATGTCCTGCATATGCTCCAAGTGTTTTCTGAGTGCAGAGCAGGGGTCAGTCCGGAACATAGCCAGGTTTGGCCCGAGAACAGAATAAAAACTGAAAGTGGGCAAGAGAGAAAATGCATCCCTGAGTTCCCAGAGGTATCCCAGGAATGTTTCCTTTAGTGAAGAGTAGGGTTTCAGCTCTTCAGCCGTTTCACTACACAGGAAGAATATGAGTTTTCTTTCTGGTTTAGATTCCCTGCATCATTATACATATGGAATGAGATCCAGTTAAGATGACTGTCCCCCATTTCTATGAATGTGAACAGGAAGGCTGAGAAATGGGGGAATTTCAGTTTTTCTCACTGATCTGGGCTGTGGTAAGAACAATTGGATATAAGGGAGGCAGTTGCCTTGCAGGAAGCCAGCCTGGATCTGACCCCAGTATCCCATAGGGTCCCCAGAGCATCACCAGAGGTAATATTCAAAAGAAAAGCCATGAGTAACCTCAGAACACTGAAGCAGTTGGTCCCAAAACAAAAAAGGTTCACTAACTAAAGTATTGTGGTGGCTCACCATAGTCCCCTAGGAACCAGTGGCCCAGACACCAGTACAGAGTTGGAACAAAGAATGGAACAGATACAGTGGCTTGACCTTATAGACCAGAGTCATAAGTTATTTCAGCTTTGTTATTTGCTTTCCAGTCCCATTCCTTCCAGTCCCACCTCTCAGAAACCTTTCTATTAGCACACAGAAGAAATGCAAAGTTTAAGATAGGCCTGACTGTAGCAGGGCGACAACCCTGCTGATGGCCCTTTTCCTATAGGGTGCTGAGGATATGAAACTTTGACAGAGCCAGCACCAGTTCAAAGGGTGCACATGGTCTCCCGAGCCTGCCAAGAGTGATTTCTGAGCCTAGAGCCAGGAGTAGCCCTTGAGCACTACCAGGTGTGACCCAAAACAAAAAAAAAAAAAAGGAAAGGAAACAGAACTTGAGGTCTGCATTCTAAATTCAACTTATACATGCAATCTAAAAATTAGTTCAATGAAACCTGGTTGAATGCAGCATCAGAGTTTTTGGAAAACATCTTGATTTAAGGTACTAAATCAACTTACAGTAAAGGGAAGATACATAGCAGGATTGTGGTGAGTTGCTGGGCAAAATCCACAATACCTTAGTGCTTGAATGTACATATGAAAAATTATTTGGACCACAGAGAAAATAGAGCAGCGAGAATTTTTACCCTGTAAGTGGCTAACCCAAGTTCAATTCTTGGCGTCCCCTATACTCCCAAAGGATGCACAGAGTAATTCCTTAGTGCAGAGCCAGGAGTGACCAATGAGTATCAGGGGTTCATGCCATGAGATAAATAAATGAAAACTTTCTTAGTATTCTCAATAATCACCTAGAGTCATAGTATAGTAGAGAGGGTGGTGACCTAAAAGGGTTAATGAGTTTCGCCCACAGCATCCCATAAAGACCAAGGAATACATTAAGAATTAATTTGATGGGGCCGGGCAGTGGCGCTGGAGGTAAGGTGCCTGGCTTACCGCGCTAGCCTTGGCCGGACCGCAGTTCGATCCCTCGTGCCCCATATGGTCCCCCAGGCCAGGGGCTGCTTCTGAGTGCATAGCCAGGAGTAACCCCTGAGCGTCACTGGGTGTGGCCCAAAAACCAAAAAACAAACAAACAAACAAAAACAAAAAAAAGAATTAATTTGATGTGGGGCCAGAGAGATAGCATGGAGGTAAGGCGTTTGCCTTTCATGCAGAAGGTCATTGGTTCAAATCCCGGCGTCCCATATGGTATCCCGTGCATGCCAGGAGCAATTTCTGAGCATGGAGCCAGGAATAACCCATGAACACTGCCGGGTGTGACCCAAAAACCACACAAAAAAAAGAATTAATCTGATGCACAGAGATAGGAGTAACACCAGAGCAAAACCAAAGAGTGGGCCTCAAAAATAGGAGAGAAAAATGACCCATTCTTGGGGTCTCAAAAACCCTGCTAATTTCTAGGAGTGAAGGCATAAAACAGACATGACAGAGGGGTATCCAGCTTCCACTGAGAAAGACACCACATCCCTGGCTGTGCAATTCAAGAGAAAGACCACACTGATGGGGTGAAGACTTAGAATCACAGGATTTGTTCTAAGCAATCAAAGAGAAACAGAAAGAGCAAAGCCAAGATGCAAAGCTCCATCTGTACATTTAAGCACAAAGCTCTGTGACTCAAGCATCAAGGTCAGTGAATGGGAGTGGAAAAGGCCCTGAATACCTCTACGGATAAAACAACACTCCGCACCAAGCACCCACATTTCACAGGTGCCCATGATGTTCTGTATACATCCTGGGCTCTGTCTACACTCACTTGCAAACATGCTTCTCTGCAGTATCCCCAGGTCTCCTCCATCCAACCAGAAGATCAACACAGGATTCACCTGCCAATGCCCAGCCCCAGAGGGAGGATTCATAGGTTAAAGACAGGAATGCAGGGTCGGCGAGGTGGCACTAGAGGTAAGGTGTCTGCTTTGTAAGCACTAGCCAAGGAAGGACCGTGGTTCAATCCCCCGGCATCCCATATGGTCCCCCCAAGCCAGGGGAAATTTCTGAGTGCTTAGCCAGGAGTAACCCCTGAGCATCAAATGAGTGTGGCCCCCCAAAACAAACAAACAAACAAACAAAAAATGACAGGAATACAACAGCACCCATGTATGAGTCTTGTTCCCTAATGAGAGTGGCAACAGGATAGTTCTAGATTTGGACACATATGACATACATTGTTCTCGGGATCTTTTGTACTTTCCTAGCCCCATCAGGAGTGGGCACTGACTGCAGATCCAGGAGTAAATTCAACCATCATCAAGGTTGGCATGTCTTAAAAAGTGGGGAATGGGGCCGGAGAAGTAGCATGGAGGTAAGGCATTTGCCTTTCATGCAGAAGGTCATCGGTTCGAATCCTGGTATCCCATAAGGTCCCCTGGACCTGCCAGGAGCGATTTCTGAGCATAGAGCCAGGAATAACCCCTGAGCAAGGCCGGGTGTGACCCAAAAACCAAAAAAAAGTGGGGAATGAAGTGATAATACAGATGGGTGACTAATTGCCTTGCTAGGGACTGACAATGAATTAAATCCCAGAACCATAGATAAGATCCAACAATCCACATGAGGAATTTTTGTTTTTACTTTTGTACCACACTTGGTAATGCTCAGTGATGACTCCATGCCTTGTGCCCAGAATCATTCTTAGAGGGCTCTGGGACCACTGGGATGCCAGGGATGGAATCCAGGTCAGCCACTGACAAGGCAAACAACCCATCCACTATGTTATCCTTCAGACTAACAGTTATCTGGAGTACAGAGCAGGCATAAGTACTGGGAACTGCTAGGTGTGGTCCAACACACACACAGAAACAAAAAAATAAACAGTGGCCAGGATAGTGTTGTGGAATATAGTTTGCAAGCAGAAAGTCAGATTTGATTCCTGTCCCTCATAATATCCCAAGAAGCACTGGGGTTACACTATCTCTGTTGCCATATGGTCCTTAGAAAATCACGAGAAGATGAGTCACAAGGCCATGGCAATAGCACTATGGATAGGACCTGTGCCTTGCATGTTGTTAACCTGAGTTTAATCTACAAGGAGATTGGCTACATGGGAGACACTCACCTACTGCTTGAAGGTGCTGGTATGTCTCAATTATGTCTCTGTATAGCTTCCTCCTGGATGTGTCAAGATATGGCCACTCTTCCTAGGAGAAGTTCACGGCTCCATGGGGGAAGTTCACCGCATCTACTGCCAATAGACAAAGGAGGGGACCAGGGCCCAGCTGCACCCTGTGATCTGCATTGAAATCAGGAGCCCCAGAAGCCTGGGTGATGCAGGACCTCCCCACTACCCTTTAGTGGAAGCAGTTGCCCCATCCTTCTCTCCACAGTCCTCCTGGAAGACAAGTCCATGATCACTCTTAGAAGTCAGAACAGCAGGGGCCGGGTGGTGCTGGAAGTAAGGTGCCTGCCTTGCCTGTGCTAACCTAGGACGGACCGCAGGTCGATTCCCCGGTTTCCCATATGGTCCCCCAAGCCAGGAGCGACTTCTGAGCACATAGCCAGGAGTAACCCCTGAGTGTCACCGAGTGTGGCCCAAAAAACAAAAAAAATAGAAAGAAAGAAAATAAAGAAGTCAGAACAGCCAACATGACTTGTGTGGACATTATTCTAGAAGGATTTTAGAGGTGCAAGCTTTGCACACGCACCCCAGTGCCAATCTTGGATCTGTAAAAGTAACTATAAGTGGGGCCCAAAATGCTAAAAACATATCAAACATTCTGCCCCAAAGCCAGACACTGCACTGTACACAAGGTGAGAGAAGGAAAACTGAGAGTTCATTGAGCTACTAAAATATGTGTTTGTGATTATCAGCACTCAGGACTGACCCCAAATAATCCCTCCTGGTACAGGTAAAAATGTTCTAACTCTGATCAATTCTGACTTCCATAATGATCCTTCGCTCTAATTTCCCACCTAAAGTCACAAAGCCATGGGGCCTACAGACAAGGAGGTTTTGAAAGTGCAACTGCTTTACTGAGCAGAAACGTGTCTGCAGGATGAAAGCAAGATTCAGCAGCATGAACTACAAAAGAGCTGAATTGCATGGACTGGGGTCAGAGCAAGGGTCAATCCAGGCATATTTTATTATTTTTGTTGTTCTTTTCTTTTTTTTTTTGGTTTTAGGGCCACACCTAGTGACGCTCAGGGGCTACTCCTGGCTATAAGTTCAGAGATCGTTCCTGGCTTGTGGAACCATATGGGACATAGGGGATCTAACTCAGGTTCATCCTGGATAAGTGCATGCAAGGCCAAAGCCCTATCATTGTGCTATCACTCTGGCCCCCTCAGTCCAGGCATGTTTAGGGCCTCCTGATGTACCCATGAAAAACTCCTAATAAATAAATAAATAAATAAGTCACTAATAAGTCCTGAGCAGTGCTAAGGTGGCAAAAATTCAATACAAAAAAACAGTTGTGGGGCCAGAGAGATGGCATAGCTGTAGAATATTTGCCTTGCATCCAGCTGACCCAAGTGTTTCAAATCCCAGCATCCCATATGGCGTCCTGAGACTACCAGGAGCAATATCTAAATACAGAGCCTGGAGTAATTCTTGAGTGCTGCCAGGTATGACGCAAAAACCAAACCAAACCAAATCAAATCAAACCAAAACAATCAGACATAGTATAGCACAAAGAAACAACAGTTAACACAAAATAAAACCTGCAGGGAAATGCATAAGCAAAAAAGAACCCAAGTGGTGTTCTTTCCATTAAGGATGAAAAAATTCCCCAAGAGCCTAGAGTTAGAATAGGGTGTGTGTGGAGTGTGACAGACCCAAATGGAGGTTCCTATATAACACTGGAAGGAGAAGGGCCAGGGGCAATTGTATCAGCCTGGATCTGGGTACAGCATCAAAATACAATTTAAGGGGGCAGAGAGAGAGCTTGGAGGTAGGGAATTGCCTTGCATGCAGAAGGACGGTGGTTTGAACCCCAGCATCCCATAAGGCCCCTGAGCCTGCCAGGAGCGATTTCTGAGCATACATCGAAGAGTAACCCCTGAGCACTGCTGGGTGTTACTCTTTCCAAAAAATACAATTTAAACTTTATTCTAGTCCAATAGAACAGTATAGGGTTCTTGCCTTACTCTTGGCTGCCCTTATTTTAGTTTCCACAGCCCAGTAGATGTGATTCCTGAGTGTAAGCAGAGTCAGGAAAATTAGGGTGTGTCAGCAAAAATTAAAACAAATCAAACAGCTTTTCCATGGGTGAGGCAGGCATGATGCTTCGAGGCAGAAATCCTGATAAGGACCTATGTTATCAGGGGTTCAACTCTGGATCTCGATGCCCCATTGTGTCTGAGACCTGACAAAGGTGAGAGGAGCATTAAGCCAGAATTAAGGCCTGAGCACCACTGAGTGTGGACCCAAAACAAGCAAAAGAAATGAAGACAAAAGCTTCTAAAAGCAAAGTCAAGCACCCCGGCTGAAGTCAAATTAGGGACCAATGGTTCATTCATGAAACATCTCTGATGCTGAGGGGCTGCTGACACCTGTCCCCCTACCCTGTCCCTCTGAACCCAAAGTTACACTACCTGGGAACAGAAGGTCAAAGGTTGCATTCCCGTCTTCTCACTCATGGATTATTCTTTAGGAGCAGCAGCAAGCTCTGAGGAAAGTCACATCTGGGAGAAACATAAACAAGCACAAAACCCTGCCCTGTCCAAAAGCACCTATGGCAATACCCCTAGTTACCAGGTAAGACACAACATGGGGAAATGGAGCCAGATATTTCTTTCTTTCTGGGCCCGTGATGGGAACAGGAGAACACGCTGTTGACTCCCTCTACAGCCCTGAGCCCATTATCCTACCTGGGCCCCATACAGCCCCTGAGAGTCCTGAAAAGAGGCTGAATTCAAGGCATGAGTTC
>PVKC010017076.1:0-20407 GCA_004027635.1 Crocidura indochinensis
TTCTGCCCTGGTGAATTTTGTACTGGGAATAAAGAAAAGGCGGTCTGGTTTTGGCAAGCAGACACACCATAAGGGAGAAGCCACTGACTCCATGATTCTCTCCTGACTGGCTTGGTTTATTAATCCTTCACTGCTACCGTACTTCTTCAGACCCATCTACCTGGGGTCAGAAATATGGTGTGTGGGGTTATTTTACAATGTGGGGATTTATTTTACAACCAGAAACATTCTTCACCTTCCTGTAGTACCCAGAAGAGCAGCAAGTCCACGCTTAGGATGGAGGTTCTAGCACAATTCTCCACCCAGCAATTGGTGCATTTCTGGATAGCAAATCAGGATTAAGCATTGTTTACTTGACTTATAGAGCTGAGAAGATGCTATGAATGAGTTTCAGGCATACCTTGTTCCAACACCAATCCCTGCACCAGTGTCCCCAATTTCCCCTACCCCAGCTTCTCTCTGTGGCAGACAGTGCTCCCGTCCCTATTTTCCTAGTGTCTCCCTCCCCAATTACCCCAACAGGAAGCCTCGTACTGAAGTTCTCCTGCCTTAGTTCCTATTCCTTTTGAGCATTGGATGTTCTCTACAAAGTCCTTGATGTCCCACAAGCAAAGCATGTTTCGCTTCAGTTTGGTGATTAAGTCATTGTTGTTGTGCTGCCAAGCATCACCTACCTCACTCTTAGTTACAGGAGTACAAATAAAACAACAGACTCAGAGAAAGCCATAAAATAAGGGTTGGCTCATTCTCCAGCATGGAAGAGAAAGTTGCCAAAATGCAGACAGAGAGATGAGGCATTCCAACACAGAAGGGCCATTTGTCCAAGCCTCAGATGGAGGCCCATTGGCTCAGAATCTGACTCAGAATCTGATATGACCCTATGTCAATGGTGTCTCCCAGTCAGCTCAACCCTAAGGGATATTGTCCACTTAGATCTGCCCTGGGCACTCAGGTCCCCAGAAACAGATGTGGGTTCTTGTTTAATGAAGCTTGTACACTCACACATGACTTCATGCCAGTAACACCATTCTCCAACTGTGTTTTCTGCTTCTGACTTCTCCTGGAAATTGGTAACAGACGATTATGGACATTGATGAAGACTCTCAGAGTGGCAGGTGCCATTCTAGTTCCATAAAATGCTGCTTACGCAATATCTAATACCTTCTGACAAGTGCTGAGGTGGGAAAACCCTCATCCACTGCTCCAAGGAGTGTATTTTTGTTTCAACTTTAAGAAACAACATCCCAAAAACCTGAGCATTGAGCTTCCATGAGGCCCAGATGAGTTATTCATGGCAGTACAATTCATAATAGCCCAAATCTAGAAACAACCCCAGTGTCCAAGAAGAGATTCATGGATATAGAAATTTTACCTAGAGACACAATAGAATTCTACTCAGCTACATGGAAGAAGAAAGTCATGCAGTTCACCACTACAAGGATGGATCTGAAGAGAATCAGGCTGAGTGAGGTTAATCAGGAGAGGGACAGACAAAGAATGTATATGTGGGATTAAAAAAAAGGCCAGGTTGAGGTGCAACAAATGATCAAAGCAAGCAATGAGGCCAGAGAAGGAGTCATCAAGATACGTGACTCGAACACAGTTAAATCCAGGTCAATCCCTGATATCCCATGGGGCCCTCCAAGCACTGCTAGGAATGATCTCTGAGCACATAGCCAGAAGTAAGCCCTAATCACCGTGGCCAAAAAATGAGCATAACCCACAGAGCTTGAGAGAAAACTGAGCTTGCTGGGGAAGGGAGTGGGGAATAAAGAAAGGTCCCGGGGTGTGGTGGAGGGAAGAAGTGGGTATCTGGGGGTGAGTCTGGTTTTGGGAGGAGGCATGAAACAATTATGAAATTAAAAAAAGAGTAGTGAGCTGAATAAACATTATTCTGTCTCCTTGAAATCTGGATGCTCAGAGACATGGGCAAAGAAGGGCCAGTGCTCCATCATCCAATCCAGCTCCCGACTCAGTACACTGAATGGGAACAGGCATAGATTACTAAGGGCTCAGGGATAACTTGGATAATCACAGCCACAGAATGGTGCTCACCCACTGGGAAACACCCAACAGTGCATGACAGACACCTAGACAGACAGGGCACAGGTGTCAATCCACATAGCTTTCCATGGACTGGATTGGGGGGAGGGGGGCAGGAAAGCCAAGTTGAGGTGCACAGGGCTGCTGTGTGTTGTGTGGCTCTGACAATTCCAGCCCAGAGTCCCTCAGAAGTGTGTTCATGGCTATGCTGAGAGCCATCACTGCACAGAATCTTCCAGAAAAGATCAAGGAAAGGAAGGCTTCCCAGCTCCTTTTAAAAGGCAACTTCACTCTGGCAAAAAAAAAAATAATAATACCATAAAATTGTTGATCATATCACTCATGAGCTTGTAACCAAGAAAAAAATTACAACAAAAGACTCTCAAATCAAATCCAGCCACAGTAAAAAAAGAAAACATGATAAAGATGATGTCATGAGTTAGTGGAGTTTCCACTGTGATATAAGGCCAGTGCAACTGTTGGACATCGATTGATGTCATTCCGCTATAAACAAACTAAATAAAAAATAATAATGCTCTCAAAAAAGGCAGGAGAATCGTCTGTGTGAGCTATATCACCCAGTCACAAGCAAACAGCCAGACAAAGAAATGCCTCGGTTGGACACAGACATGTATATTACACTGGCCCTAATCGGGCTTGATAGGAAAACAGCCTTTTCTCTTGTGGACCCACATGAAGGGGGAATCACCAGACAGCCGTGTGCAGATAGAATGTCCTCCGTGGCCGAAAGATCTCCTGATATAGCCACGCAGGAAACCTGGGGGGAATTCTGCATATCCTTGAGTTAACTAAGTCAGCTTAGAAAACAAGAAAGATCTTAACTGAATTATTAAAGAGTCAATAAAGTGACCTCATCCACATATAAAGCTCTGCATTGCAGCCGATTTCCTGGGAATTGATGGCTCCCTGTGAGAAAATATTTGCAAAACATGTTATCTGTCGGGGATTCTATCCAGAGTTTGCATAAATCCCTCCCAAATTATCAAAACATTCAGCTAGAGAGGGCCTAAAGCTTTGGGCACCGGCTCATGGCTTCCGGACCCAAGAGGCAAGTGAGGAATTCTGACGCTTGCCTTGCCTATAACCAAACTGTGTTCAAATCCCCAACGCTGTCTGTGGTCCCTTAAATATCTCCAGGGGTTGTTCCTGAGCACAGAGCCGAGAATAGCCGCTAAGCACCACCAGGTGTGGCCCACCAACCCCCCTAAAATAAGTCATCTTGCAGCTAGAAAAAAGTCCATTGCCCCACGATCATGACCATGATGAACACTGAGATGAGGGTATGAACACTCAGTCTGAACCATAGCAGATGCAGGAACACCAGAGATTTAGCCAGAAACCAGGCAATCATGTGCCACCAAAGCCTGGCATGCCCCCCCCACCTGAGCCTCCTCTCAGGGTCTATGGTCCCTGGCAGTGGCTCAAATACCCGTTAGCAAAGAAGGGGAGATGGGAGAGACTCCCACCACCACATGAGACCCAACTGGACACTAAGAGTAACTATGGCTTTATATCAGTTCAGGCTTAGGAAAGGAAAGGGAGAACCCTGGACTTCAAGGAATCTACTAGCAGACGGGAACCTCTGGGACAAAGCCGGGGGCAAGGAGTTCTGGTCCAGAGTCCCCCACAATGGCCCCGTTCCAGAATTCTCGCAAGTTCTCAGAAACAGCAAGTGACCATGATGAAGGAGTATCCTGGATTCTCTTCTGAATCTGGCACCCCAGCGCCTGGGTCCCCACACCCCTGTTCAACAACACCATGTTGTCCTCCCTCGAGGACCCCCCAAACATAGGTCACACCTTCCTGCAGCACCCGCCCCTAGCTGCTGTGGCTCTTAGACTTGAGCTGCTGCCATAGGTGATTCAGACTCCCCAACCCAACCTCTCAGCACCTCCAGAGAAACCACCATCTACCACTTGCACAGGCCCTGGTCACCACGCCCTGCTTCCAGACCCTCGGCCAAAGGACCTGTGTGTACTTTCTAGTGTATTTCATGGAGAATTCACTTCAGCCTGTGGCATCATCGCCTCATCTGTGTGTATGGCACAGAGTCTATGCAGAAGCATCCTTCCCTGGAGCCCATCAGTGACCCAGCCTGTTTCTATGAGCTCCCACCAGCGCCCTGACTGTCAACAGGTCCATGAAGAGCTCCTTCTGTCCAAGTGTATAAGTGTGTTCAATTTCCAGATCCTGTCAGAGCCGTCAGCAGCTTCAAGCTGCACTGACAAGGTCTTGGAAGGCCCTTCAGGAGCCAAAGGACCCCTAATGCACACTGCATGTGAGGATCCTGATCTCCAATGGGCCCAGGAGGGCCCCTCAAACATGCTGTGTATGTAGATCCTGATTCTCCAACCACAGAGTTTTCCATCCCCCTCAGCTCAATCTCTCTCACATTGCTCCGTGACACTGCTAATCAAAGCCAGCAAGGCCCCAGAAGTGATCCAAGGGTTACTGACCTCCAGACCTCAGCAGGATGTCAGAAGTATGGGCACTGGCAATAAATAAGCAGCCGCTGATGCTGGGGTTTTTACAACTAGAACAGTCCTGGGTGAAAAGTCCATGCTGAGACTGAAACCATGTGTCCTACCATCACTGACTCAGGCTCCAGCCTGAGGCTTCCAGTGCTTTTTCCAGTGGATGTGGCCTGAAGACTAATGTGAGGGACTTGCTGGGGGCCAGCAGCTTTCCTTGGGGGCGTGAGCTGCAACTTACCTAAAAGCAGCACCACTGCCAAAGGACAGGGTCTGTTCCCAGCTGTGATGGGTCCCTGAGTATATAATCAAGCCAAAGCATGAGCTATATATGCTCAGCAAGAGTCCCCACTTTCCTCCTAATCTGTGTGAAGGCAGAACAGTTGAGGTTACTGAGGAGACATTCAGTTCACTGCCATGAAAATGCAGGAAGCAGTGATTTGGCTTCACTCAGCCTCAAAGAGAGACTCCCACTGCCCTCTAGACTGGATGCACCACAGTTCAGCAGGCTGAGTACCCACTGAGCCAAAACCTTCTTAACTCTAAACCTGTGTTGGTGGCAGTGAAAGCTTGTCCTGTTTATGGTGTCTCCAGCAGGCACCTAATTGTGCAGCCATGATTTCAAGGTTAATCCAGCACCCACCCATGGGCCACCTCAACCTGCTGAAGTCTGCACATGGTTCTCACAGTAAAACTTAGAAAATAGGGGCTGGAGAGATAGCATGGAGGTAAGGCATTTGCCTTGCATGCAGAAGGTTGGTGGTTCAAATCCCTGCATCCCATATGGTCCCCCGAGCCTGCCAGGCACAATTTCTGAGCATAGAACCAGGAGTAACCCCTAAGCACTGCCGGGTGTGACCCAAAAATCAATCAATCAATAAATAAATAAAAAAACTTCAAATGGTTGGCACATTTACCACCCAACACTCCAGCCCAGGAACCTTCCCAGAGATGTGCCTGCCTGGTGTTTCCATCAAAGCAGGATATTTGCATGGTGTCAACACATGGTTCCTCCTTCAGCAAATGTACACTCAAGCTGGATGGCATCAGCAGGGACCTACATTCACTCTGCACTAGGTCAGGGGGAGGGCTCTGCCAGGACAAAGTCCAGGAGCAGAACCAAGATGAAAAGGGGATGCACTAGGGTCTTTCATATCCAGGGCCAGCCCCACAGTGACTCAGAGCACCAGGACCGTTGTGTGTTCCAGCCAACACTTGCCCTTCATACATAAAACTCCAATTCCAACATTCCCGGATTGTCCTTTTCCACTTGAAACCAATCAACCCAAGGTCTCTGGGGACAGGCAATGTGGAGCACCCTCGGACCCTGACAATGGGTGGCTGGGATCAATCACCTTAGAAAACCCAGTTTGTCAGCTGAAAGCAGGCAGATTGTTTAAGCCAGGCAATCTGCTAAACAGCTTAGGCCATGAAAAACATTTGCAGAAGCACGTCTTGGAGCTGCCCAGCTCTGTTCTCCTGCGGCAGATGCTGGAGCCTCCCTTGCTGCAAACTTCCTCAGTCCACCGCCCTGCACTGGAAACAGGACAGGCCTGCTGTCCCCTCCACAAGCAGACCAGAGTTTGTCAGCCCAGGGAGAGAGGAACCACCTGACTGGGAGCAGGCATCCTCAGCTGACACTGGGCCCACCCGCATGTCCTTCCAGCCATCTGGGAGCACCTCCTCAAGGTGGTTCCTGCACAGGCTCCATCCTAAGAGGTGACTTCACTGGGAGATTCCAAAGATACTGCCAAGCACAAACCATCAGGCAGACCTGAACTCTGTTTCTCTCTCCAATGCTACAACTCCACAATTGCATGAACTCCCACCCCTCCACTCACCCTGCACTGAGCCCTCAGGGTTCCATGACAGTCTCCCAACCCCAAAGAGGGGAAGGTTCCAATGATTTTCAGCACTGAAACCGTCAGCTCTCATGGTCCTGCCCAGGCCAGTTCTGCTCACCAGAATACCTCTGCCACAACAGTACCACTCTTGGAACAGAATTGGCACAGTTAGATGAGAGGAACCACTCTGTGTACAGACTAGTATCCTGTAGGGATCAGCCCAAGGTAGAGAAGCTTTCTGAACCCCAAGAATGCTTGGTCTTCCTCCCTCCTGCTTCCTGTCTCCATGAATGACCAGCCAAAAACCCCACATCCAGACAAAAGTGATTCGCTCATCAGCCAAGGCAACAGTGTCTTCATGCCAGTGCAGAATTCCATCACTTGGTGCCAACCAGAGCTCTGAATCCTGAACCTCCTACACATCATCAACCCTACCCCTCATCCTGTCTCCTTCCCATCCTAGTACCCTCACTAACCACTTTGAAACCTGGCGTGTGAAGCTCAAATATAATGAAAGCAAACATTGTCTTTGAAACAGTGCCTGAAATTTAGTTTCCATTCCTCAAATTCAAAGCAATGTTTGCCGAATTCTACACAGCAAAAGCCTCCCATAAAGCATAGCCAATCACTGTCAGGATATTATTTCTTAAATCTGGACCCTGACTGCTTATCCTGCTGCATCCAAACCAGAGCAATGCCGTTTTCTTTCCCTGGCTGACCATGACCTCCCTTCACCCTCCTCACTTTTCCTGCTAGATGCCTTGTATCTCCAAATATGTCATTAAGCTCTCCATTACATGATCTAGTAGCCTGTAATGCACATAATAAGAAAATGCTTCTAAGGCCATTCTATCTATTGTGAGATTTTTAGATACCATTGCATAGTTTTGAGTCCCCAAATAAGATAAATCCTTTGTGCTGGAGGTTCCAGGAAAAAAAAGTTGTAGCTATCTCCAAGACAAGGTAGATGAATACACCAACCCATCCAGAGCTTTGGCTTTGCTGGAATCTCAGTTCTTCTCCAGAGAAGACGTCCCTGCCCTTGTTCCTTGACACTATTCTCATATGCCCAAGGGGAAGGTGGATCACCAGGGCCATGATGTAAGGGCCAGGGTGCCACTCACAGAGGGGGAGACACAAAGTCTCCAGAGCTTCTCTGCAGTGAGGCTCCTGTGCCCTTCAAGCTTCTCACCCCCTTCTGGCCTCTCCTCCACTTACAGCTGTTCACCACCTACTAGTTGTTCACCCATTCTGCACAGTGTGTTTACAGCCATCAGAAACAAAGCTTCTGGGCTAGAGTGGTGGCACAAGTGGTAAGACGTCTGCCTTGTACACTTAGCTTAGGACGGACTGTGGTTCGATCCCCTGGTGTCCCATATGGTCCCCCAAGCCAGGAGCTACTTCTAAGCACATAGCCAGGAGTAACCCCTGAGTGTCACCAGGTGTGGCCGGAAAAAAAAAAGAAAGAAACCAAGCAATTTCCCTATCTGGTCTCTATTAAATGCCCTTGGTTTTGGAAAATACACTTTGAGTTTTAGCTCTATGATGTCCAGGGCCTATGTACAGTGTATTGTTTACAGTTATTGATGGGTGTGTTGTTCCAGAGCCCTATTTCTTAGCCCATGTAGACCACAGGCTTTCTCTCCATGCACCTACATGGGGTAAAATTCATCCTGACCTTTCTCAAAAGGAAAGTGTTCGCATTGCTCCACTGAGCTGTAGGACCAAGGTATGACATGTTTCTTCAGGATGTAGGAAGAAGGGTTCATGCTAAGTGATGAACAAGAAATGTCTGAAGAAGAATATGTAAGAAAGATTCATGCTACCCAAGTCAAAAGGACAGAAATGTTCAAGGAAACAGAAAGCAGAATGATGCTGGTGCAGAGTAAAAAATGAGAGAGAGAGAGAGAGAGAGAATAAGACTAGACACAGATACAGAGAAATGCATGGAGATGGTGTGTGAGAGAGAGTGAAGAGAAAGAGAGAGGGAGAGAAAGATCAGACTACATACGGACACAGAGAAATGAAAGAAGTCAATATATGTATAATTTGTGTGTGTGAGAGAGAGAGAGAGAGATAAGAGAGAGAAATCAGATTAGATTAGAGGAAAGGTTTGGCTAGAATGATGTTTCAGAGCAGAAAGCATCAGATTCAAGGAACATGCCACAAGCCAAACATCCATTCAGAAAGAGCAGAGGGTTGGGTACAGGAAAGGGCTGGTACACATGATCCCCCAATCCCTGCCAGCAGTGAGCACTGCCCTGAAAGTGGCCCCAAATAAAAAGAATAGAATTTGTGTCTGACTTGACATTAGATAAGTACCATTTCCTCAGAAATTGAGGGGCCCACATATTTGGTTTCCCTAATTTAGGAGGACACCCCATGCTCCAGGTCCCAGGTCACACCACTGAGATGCCTTGTCCCTCCACATCCTCTCCTAAACTATGAAGTGAAGGTTTACTGAGAGCTCTTTAGTTTCCTTCTCAAGAATTGCCACTTCTTTAAATATTCTTGTAGCAGTGGGGAAAGGGTGCTCTGGCACTAGCCACACATCTAAGAACCAGCCTTTTCCAGCAGAGGAGAATCAACAGGGTCTTTCCTAGTCACAGGGTGAGAGAATGTGCATGTGGCCACATCATAGCCAGGCTTCGCTCAGTTCAGCATGGAACTGGGAGTAGCCTGGAGTCATGGGAAACCTTAGTCAAAGTTTCTGCAAAGGACACAAAACACGGAAAATTGCACAACCCCATATTCGCTGATTTTTCTTTTATAAACACTCCTGGGGCTGTGAAAAAAATAGATGAAACATGCTACAAGCAGTAAAAGAATATCCGTCAAGCAAAAATTTGATATATATTTAAAAATAACTTGTACACATAAAACCAAAATATTTCTTACAGCTCAACAACAACAGAAACAGTATAATTTTTCAATTGGCTGATAGATTGAAATAGTCAATAGTGCACAGTGATAGCACAGTGGGTAGTCTGGGAGCATGAAAGAGAAAAGAGAGAGAAAGAGAGAGCGCACATGACCGGCCACCTATGCTCAGAGATGCACATTGTTCTCTCTCTGGCTGTGTCAGGACCATCCCCACTGGGTGATGACAGCAGGGCAATAGGCATGACTGACTATCTCAGAAACTGCTCATACCAGAGATTGGGACAATCTACAGGGGAGCATAGGAGACAGCAACAAACAAGACCAGAGACCACAGTCCCTGGTGAAGGAACAGGCTGAGAGACCAGCTCATTTATATTTGGCAAACTCGTTTCTGGAAAGTTGCTGACTTTACTAATAAGCAGAAACTATGTGGAAAAAATAATCAAGCCTCCTGGTTTCTCAGTCGTCATATTATCAGAAAGGAAGAAGCCTTGGCATCTGACAGGGATGCAGGGTTGTGGCCTCCACTCAGCATCATGAAATCAGAGCAGAGAATAGTCTGCAGGCAATGGTCCCAACAGACACAGGCTGCAGTGCACAAAGGGACTCACAGGGCCCGCACTCCCTTTTCAGGAAGAGAAACAGCTCACCCTCCCACCTGGGCATCTGGGTCTGACAGCAGATGAACAGCCAGCACCCCCCAACCACAACATGCAGCACCCAGCACAGTGCACGCATGTGGGAACTCTGATTCAAAAGTCCCCTTCACAGTGGAGTCAGAGCTCACAGGAGCATGGTTGGCGCTTAGGAAGCACCAGCACGCCTGCAATGTCCAGCAGATGGATGGAATACCTGAGGACAGAGTGGCAGGACAAGAGGACCAGCAGACCAAGGTAGAGCTGTCTGCACACAGGGTCCACACCTGGAAATTAACAACCAGTGCTGACCAACACAGCAAACCCCACAATGGTGGATGGACAGGGAAAGGGGGGGTGGGGTAAGTGGAGAGAGGTAAAGGAATAAAAAGAGGGATTGGGTGGAACAGAGAGAGGGAGAGGGAAAGAAGGAGAAAGAGAGAGGGAGAGGATAGCAGGCAGGGCAGAAACAGGACAATGGACAAGGCAGAAAGAGAGGCAGTGTGTGGGATGCAGGTCAGAACTCCCTCTCTCACTTGTCACACTATTGTGTTTTCACACTATTATGTCAAACTATCATATTGTCATGTTGCCAAATTGTCACATTGCCACACCGTTACATTGTTATGCCATAACATTGTCATGTCACACTATCACACCATCATATTGTCATTCTGTCACACCATCACATTGCTATTTTCATGCCCACCTTGTTTGGGGATCCCACAGCCACCTGTGCTGTGCTGCACCCCATCCCACTGGTCTCTGGTGAGCTTCTCTATCCTAGAAGTCAAAAGTTGGTGCTCATCTGAAGCAACCCTGGACACTATCATGGCCCTGGCCCTGGGCTCCCTCCTCTTCAGGTCCTGCCATGACCCCCCTACATCCTATCTCAGATGCGCCACAGTGTCCCCTTCCACCATCACTGTTCATTCATTAGAAAGAGGAGAAATATTCTTATCTAGAAATATGCCCAAAGTCTCACAGATACCTCCTCTGTCTTTGCCTCCAGGATCCTGCCTCCTGTGTGTCTCAGGCATAAGCCAGAGCTCACTGAGCCCTCGCCGCATACTCCCCACATTCCTCCTTTCTGATCCTGCATGCTGCTGTTCTTTAAAGATGGTCTGGACCCCCCAAGAAATACAGTGTCCAGTGACCACTGGTTCATTGCTAAATCCCCCAAACCTGGCCCATCCAATCCCTCTGAGATAATCTCCAACAATGACTGAAATAGCTCTCAAGGCAGTTGAAAATGTGTAACAGTAGAATTCACCTTCATATCTAAAAGCAACACTTTTATTCTGAATATAATAAACTGGTTTTCTGTGGGGCACATACAACAAAGTTGGTTTATCTAATAGCTATATTCTTTGAGAGACTCACGAAGCATCTACCTTAGTCACTAACCTAAATTGAATATTCCCCATGATGTGAGGCACCACATGATCAGTCCACCTTCACATGTGTCCCAGTTTCAGGCACAGCAAGGTCACATACCCCAAAGTTAACTTACAATATCTTCAACGTTAGCAAAATGTGTTGTTGCCCTTTAGATTTGGGTCTGAGTATCTGAGAAACTGGGTCTGAAAAACCCTTCCTGGATAATATCACTCAGTACAATCCCAACATTAGTCACTCATTATTGGTAGAGGTCTTTGTATTGGTCCTCATATTGCTTTCTAATTAGATGTCTCTCAATTGGTTCCTTTGTTTTCCTATTAAAAGATGTTTCCCCATTGCCTCCTCATCTGGCTTTTCCCCCTTCCCTTGGAAATGGACTTTGTTTTTCCCAATAAAAGCTACTCAGGCAGCCTGGAAGGGCGACTGACATCTTGGTTCGTGGTTCCACCTAGTGGAGCAACTGACTTGTGGGTGAACAGTTTGTGGTTAGTTTTATGGCCTGCTATACCTTCCCAGCTGTGTGTGGATTATTTCTTGGGTCGAAGTTGCTGCCAGACCTTCGTCTCTTGTCCTACTCGGACAGGGGGAATGAGTATCCCTTTCCATTTCTGGGAATTTTCAAACGCAAAACCCATCGTTTAACAACTCATCACCCCAGACATGAACGCCAACACCTTTACACCATCACCTCTTAAACTGCACGGACAATCCCACTGCCTCACTCGCCATCACTCTACCACCATCACTCTACCACCAACAATCAACAACGACAACCACTTCCAACTACAACTTACAACTACGACCTACAACAACAACTACCACCACCTCCAACAACCACCACCACCACCTCCACCTCCAACACTGACCAGCACCACCTTGACCTCCAAACACTACCACCACCACCTCCATTAAGTCCACTGCCTCCCTCACAACATCACCTCTAGAAAGCCAGTAATCAGGCACTATAGTTTTCCAGTGACTCTGCTCCAGTGATAGGTGAGCTGAGCTGCATCTGGCAGTTGGCTCCTGGTTAGCAAGTCACAAAGAATCCTGAGTCCTGTGATAAAGAGGAGCATCTATTGCATCCATTCTGTGTCGTATGTGAGAAGTTAGACTCTTGGCCTCTGCTTACTCTTCCTTCCTATACACACACACATACATCATTATCGTCGTCAACATCATCATCATCATCATCATCATCATTGCTTTATGAATTTATGTTGACAAGCCACAGCAATTCTGACCAAATGAATTTGCTGCACCTCTAAATAAAATGCACAAACCTCACAGAATACAAGAGTATTGCAAGGAGTTTGAAAGTGACAACCAGCGCCACCCAAAACCCTTTCAGGATCTTTCAAGAAATACGCCAGCCTCCAGGCCACCAAGGATCCTTTATGCAGGGTGTCTGTAGCTTCTCCCAACCCAGGTCATGGATGTTGGGCCCCTAGGAGTAAGCAGCATCCCACCTACCCCCAAAAGTTTACCAAGCCCTGAAGCAACTCTCCCAACTCCCACCTGAAAAGGCAGTGAGACGGTTCTACTTTCTTTGCTAACGTACCAGAAGATTCCAAATAAACTATCCTATTTCATTTAGTGTGTCTGAACAACTGGTCCCAGTTAACCACGTATTACGTTTCATTTTCCAGAGTGAACAGTCCCCGTTGTTTCCTCAAAGAACCACTGAACTGTGCACAGAGTGTGATATGTCTCATGCCAACCTATTCATGTGCAGATGTTCGAAGAACTAACCCTGCAGTCTGACTTCTTAGCTGGTCAATTTGTTAAGCAGCTAAAAAAAATTAGATTACTCCAGAACTAAATTATGAATAGTTAATTATAGACAACCATTACTGTAATCCCATAAATTCCCAGAAGTATAACCAATTGCTTGTAAAAAGCATTCGCCCCAATCCATAGAGGGAAAAAAGTTAGAGTACAATGATGAATATTGAATGGGTGTAGTGTAGGCCATGCTGACCTTGAGCAACTATGAAGATCCTTGCAAGGGCAACCAGAAAACTAGGGAATATCTAGGCTGGTTCAGGAGCTACTGGTTCAGGGAACTGGTGTTTCTTAAAGCTGAGCCTCCCTATAAAGCATCCTTCTCTTAGGCTCAAACTCTTGAGTATTTTCAAAAATTCTGTTCTTATTAAAGGCAGCCTCAGACTCTAACATAATTGTGTGGAGTGGACATAGCTCCCTCACTGGCCTGACTTACACACATGTGTACACACACATACACACATACACACACCAATCACATTTTTACAACTGAGCATCACCACAGATACACAGTCCTCCTGCAGCCCAGATTAGCCTGTGCTAAAACTGTACATGTCAGCAATCATCTGCCCTGGGATAGCCACAGGACAGTTCCATCTTAGCCAAACTGTACCCCAGGCCCATGCAGAGGTTTCTCCCCTCCATAGTCATCAACATGTTATGCTTAGTAGATAATGTGGGGAGCTACCCTACAACTCCTGGAAGGAACTGGAAGGAGATGTGCAAAGGGAAAAGAGTGGCAGCAACTTGCCTGATTCTATGCACTTATGGGGCCTAAACCCCTGATGATAGAGGCAAAAACTTCTGTTTTATCAGGGAGAGGAAGAGAGGGCAGTTGTAATAAGCAGGAGCTGCCGCTGTCCTGGTCAATGATAGGTTAAGGTCATAGAGTAATGAAGTAAGGTCACAGAGCAATGTAGTGGGGCTGTCAAGTAACTAAATAATGTGGAATTATGAGATAAAGCCATGGAACAATGGAAGAGGGCAATAGAGCACTGGAGTAAGCCATGGATGTACAGAGTGAAGTTATAGAGTGAAAGACAATGAAAAATGGAGCAAAGGGGCCCGGGAGATAGCATGGAGGTAAGGCGTTTGCCTTTCATGCAAAAGGTCATCGGTTCAAATCCCGGTGCCCCATATGGTCCCCCGTGCCTGCCAGGAGCAATTTCTGAGCATGGAGCCAGGAGTAAGCCCTGAGCACTGCCGGGTGTGACCCAAAAACCAAAAAAAAAAAAAAAAAAAGAAAGAAAAATGGAGCAAAGCCATGGAGTCATGGAATACAGAAAACCATGGAGTAATAATGGAGTAGGGCTGTGGCGTAATGGAATTAAGCTGTAAAATGATAGAGTAAGGTCATGGGATAATGACATAAAACCATGGAGTAATGTAGTAAGGGTGAGTAATGATGGAGTATGACTGTGGAGTAATGGAGTAAAATCATAGCGTAATAGAGTAAGGCCATGGAGTAATGGAACAAGGCCATAGAGTAGTGGACTAAGGGTGAGGAGTAATGGAGTAAGGCCATTGAATAATGAGTAGAGCTGTAGAGTGATGGAGTAAGGGTGAGGAGTAATGGATAAGGCCATTGAATAATGAGTAGAGCTGTAGAGTGATGGAGTAAGGGTGAGGAGTAGGGCAATGGAGAAATGAGACCAGCCATGGCATTTCCACTCCTCTTCATTGACAGAATTGGATTTAGATGTTGATGTACATTCTGCCCTGGATCTGGACTCGGTGAGATGATCATATGACAGTTGGATCAAGTCTGGACACATAGAATTGGGCCATTTCACCCATGTTTGTCTTGCTGGTTTCTCTTCTCTCATTGATGCAAAAACTGTCTCCTGCTCACCCTCTGGAGCCCAGTGTCAATGCCCCAGAGGTCTTCAGATCTTCTGAACAGAGCTGGGCTGTGCCTACAGTCGAGATTGGTGCCCACACAGAAAGGAAAGAGCTAGAGAAGCACAATGGACAAGGAGCACTGAGCACCCAGAGGAAAATCCAGGAGTCAGAGGCCAAGAAATGAAGCAGTAGTGGGTGTCAGGGTTATGTCATGAGGATCCAAAGTGTGGGGCCATTGCCCAGACAGCTGCCTGAAATATGCTCCAGAAATCTCCCCCAGGAATGATGGGCACTGTCTCACAGAGGCAGGACTTCAATCTGAGCCATCTGAGAGTAGTGGCACCCAGAATCTCTCTCTCTTCAGTAGTCACTTGGGTCTCTGGGTTTATGGTTTGCTGTCACCCTCTAGCCTGAATACATGGGTCCAAACCACTAGAAACCATAGAACCTTCTCCCAGGCAGGCGGCCAGGCCCAGACTCCACCTCTACAGCTTAATCAACTGATGTCGTAATGGCGTGCCTAGGTTTCTCCAACAACAATAGGACTGCGTGTTCCAAGGCGCCGATGCTGCCTCCACTCCCACCAACCATAAGTGCTAGTCCCAGAGACGGTTGCCAGCGAAGTCCAGATCTGCTATGGAGGAGAGTGTACCTGACCCCAAAGCACCCTCGTCAGAGGCCCCTGACACAAGCAGCATTTCCAGGAGAGTCAGGGGCTGACACCAGGTCCTCTCTAGCACTCACCTAGCAGAAGGGAGCATGTATCCAGATACAGAGAGAAATGGGGTTGTAAGGTGGCAGAGTCCCACAGAACCCTACAGAGTAACATGGATGCTCTCCAGACACTCAGAACATGGAATAGACTCACCCTGATAAAACCAAACCTCTGCCCATCTCACAGTTAAAATTGGTATAAAGCCAGCAGAGAAAGAAACACTCAAAAGGTCCTCCTGCATCATCTGTAGACTCCAAAATGCTCTGTAAGCACTGCCTGGCTCCTTTATCGTGCCAACTGACCCCGGGTGTGGGACACAGTGACTCAAAGTCTTACACGCACGCCCTTCCCAGGCCAACTCCTAATTTGAAAACATCCGCCGAGGTTCTCACTCAAATGCCATCAGCTGCTTTTCTGCAGCTTGTTAAGCGGATCTAAAAGTCTTTCTCAAAAAAAAAAAAAAAAAAAAAAAAACAAAGAAGGCTGAAATGTTGAGGGAGAAAAGCCACAGAGAGAAGCAAGTGCTGAGACTTTCCAAAGCCCCCCAGAAGTCACATTCAAACGGCTCCGTGTCGAGGAGCCAAAGTAACAAAACAGAATCACTGATGGGCTCATCACATATAGATATGAAGTTCACATTAAAGGCCACAGCTTCTGCCACTTGGAGCATAAATCCACACACTGACCCAGCAAAGGATGAGACAGTGGGAACAGGTAGTAAGAGGAGGTTGGAATCACTGGGGTAAAACTGCATCCTTCACTCAAACCAGGGAAACAGCAGCTGCCTCCAGGATTTAAATGTATGAGAGCTAAGCATATGCTATAAGGAAACCAGGACAAGAGTCTCCTAGGAACTGCCACAGAGTCCAGGGACAATAAAAGAAAAATGTTACCACATTTGATCCCATCCCCAACTCAAGTGCATGAGGGAATTTTTTTAACTAATCATGACAAGGAGAAAAAATGTTGGTATCTTAGATATCAAAGGCAAAAATAAGCTATTCCTGTTCTGTGAGGAACTATTACAATGGAGAGAGAAAGGTCAGCATACAAAACAAGCTCCAAGGTTTCTGGAAAAACAAACACAAATGTCTCTTCACCACATGAAATGCGGCTTAACCTCAGGCTTCTGAAGGAAGGCCACAAAGGAATGAGGCTGACTGTGCAGATCTGCTCTGGCAAGAGTGGTGAGGCAGCCTCTGCCTGTTGTGGCAAAGTCCATCCCTCCAGCCCCACACCTGAATCTGCCTCTGTCCTGGTAGTCCATGTGCCCAGGAGGCAACAGGATGATGGAGAAGGGGCCTGGAAGCAGCCTGCACTGGATGGTATGTAACAATAGGAGGCAAGAAATGTTCCAAGGTCTGAGGACAGCTGACCCATAAGAGCCAACCAGAGGAGCTGAAGGACAATTGAAAGGGTGGGTTCATGCACAAGGCCCTCTTCCACCCCCCCCACCCCAGAGTACCAAGGACCAGAGTTGTATACCTGTCACAATGCTTCTGGAGTGTGATGAGTGTGTTTCCTCATCAGAGTAACCCAATAAGCCAAGTTGGTGAGGGGCATAACTGTTTGAGGGAGGCAGTGTTGGGGTTTTCCCTTGACTGCAAGCTCCTCACAAGCTGCTCCTATGATTCCCCAAACTCGACTGTGCCGGGGACCACGAGATACACACTTCATACTCTGAGGGAAGAGAAATGCACCTCTCTTTGCAACACACTAAATCTGTTATATTTTGCAGCAAGACTGAACTTGTTCAGTTCCTCTGAGACTGATCGTTAAATCTTCCACATAAATCGCAACCTTGACAAAACAGTATATTACAATGGAGTACAATGCAACTGCTAGGAAAAATAAAGTCGTGAAATTTGCTTCTACATAAATGGATATGGAAAGTATTATGCTGAGCGAAATGAGCCAAAGGGAGATGGATAGACATAAAATGATTGCACTCAGTAACTTCCTGTCGTGGCCTTCCTTCTCTGCCCAGCAGTGACTTCCTGTCTCAGGTCCTTCCTTCTCTGCTCAGCAGTGACTTCCTATCTTATGTCCTCCCTTCTCTGTCCACTGATCCCCCTCACTGGGCTCCATGTGCAGGGTGACTTGGATGTCTTCAGGGGTAATCTGAGAATATTTTCTTTCTGGTGGGGCCTCCTTAGAGCTTTCACAGACATGACTTCATCTGCTTCTCCCACAGACCGGTGCCCAGTGACAGGGCAGCCCCTAGGCTATTCGTGCAAATAAGCATATGAGTGCCAATGCAGGCCAGGTGGATGAAAGATGGATTTTTCTCAACTCTCTGAGACACCCTTTCACTCAGAAAGAGAAAATTTTTTTACCAGCATCACCAAAAACACTGTTTTACATTTGAAGAGCACCAGGTACCATGAAGTAAGAGGCAGCAGAGGACATGTGTTCCTGTTGCTATGTGATCACACTCGGGAATGACAGTGCCTGTGCCCTATGCACATGGGCACTGGGAGATCATGGAAACAAGCTAGCCTATTCTTACCCAGTGCTCTGAAAGATCCCTACATACACTCACACACAATTACTTACACATCCACAAGTATATACTCACATACAATAATTTATATACTCAAATATTCACTCACAAATATGGATGCTCACACACTTATACACTCACACATATACACACATACATTCAAATTCATATACTCACACATACTACATACACTCACACTCAAATACACACACGCTCATGCACACATTCATACACTCACACATACAAACATACTCATATGACTAGACTATATACATATATACTCTCATTCATTCATATATACTCACAAATACACAATCACAAATGCATACACTCACACATTCATACATTCACAAATATACAGACTCACACACTCACCACTCATACACTCATAGTCATAGGACACAAATTCAGACACACATTTACACTCATACACAAAGACAGCACATGTATACTCACACAGACACACATGCAAACATGGTCACAGATACACTCGTGCATTCACATAAATACACACTTACACTCATATACATTCATACTCACTTATGTACCCACTAACACACACCTTTACCCACACACATTCCGTTTCCCCACAGCACACCACCTCCCTTCATCTCTATGGTGTGCTAAGGGGAGAGGACAGCAGAGGAGCCGAGACCATCATGGGAGCAGCCCAAGGGTGTCAGGGAAGCGTGTGTGGCCTCTCTGGCCCCCCAGGGCCTCCCACTGTCATGCTATTTTATTCCATGTAATGTTAGTGCTGAGAAGAGGAAACAGTGATGCTTTATTGCCTCACATGTGTCCAGTACAGGCATACGCCCCCTGCCCAACAGATGTTTAAGAGATTATGGGGACATTTTTAACTTGAGTCTTCAGTTCCAATGAAGAATAGCTCACTTGTGCATTTTTGCAAAGGTGGAGGATGATTTCATGCCCCCAAGTCACCACCAAACCTGCCATAGGCCCCACTGTTCATCCAAAAGCATAATTAGCCCTGAGTCAGGTACAGAGAGACACTCAGCATGACACTCAGCATGACAGAAAGTTCAATGTTATTCTAGGCAGAAAGCATCCTGCCTGGCTTAGGCTTTCAGGAGATGATGGCCTGGCCTCAGTCCCTTCGCAGGACACTGCGAGAGATAGACTTCACTGGTGGCCTTTGGAGAGTAACAGATCGATAGCCTGGCCTTCGGGGACTCCTGTACCATCAAGACACAACAAATGCCAGAGAGGCTTCACCTTGGCACCCGACCCAGCATGGCTCTTCATCTCCTCTTCCTTTTCTGAGAGTCCCAGCTCTGAGCACATCCCCTCATTCTGAGCACACTTCCATTCTGCAGCAAGAGGTGATCCCTAAGATAGCATGGGGATCCTCCATCTACTCACACAGGGGATGCTCCCCAGGAGTATATAGGAGTCCTTTTATCCCCACAGAAGGTGCTCCCCAGGAGGGAATGGACATCTTCCTGCCCTCACAGAAGGTGCTCCCCAGGAGAACATGGAGGTCTCCCGCCTAACCACACAGGGGGTGCTCCCCATGAGAATATGGAAGTCCTCCTGCCCACACAGGAGGTGCTCCCAGGAGGGGATGGGAATTCTCCCACCCACACAGCAGGAGGTGCTCCCCGGAAGGGTATGGGAGTCCTCCTACCCACAAAGCAGGAGGTGCTCCCCAGGAGGACATGAGGGTTCTTCCACACAGCAGGATATGCTCCCCCAGGAGGACATGATGATCCTCCTGCCCACATAGGAAATGCTCCTCAGGAGGACATGGAGGTCCTCCCACCCACACAGCAGGAGTTGCTATCCAGGAGGACATGGGGGTCATCCTACCCACAGGGGGGTGCTCCCCAGAAGAGCATGGGGTCCTCCTTCCATACAGCAAGGGTATCATGGTGCTGCCAGCTTACTTCCAGGACAGTGGACCAGGTTAGTGTCATGGCCCCAAGACCACCAAGGATAGTTCAGTACTTGGGCTCTATGGTGCTACAGCAATCACTGGTCACTGTGACTTGGACCACCAGTCAGAGATCACCAAGACCATACTGAGGGTTGAACCAGGGTTCCCAGAAAAAAATACACCCCTAGACCCTGGGTGTATTGACCCTCTCTAGTCAATTTATACTATGTACAAGGAAACCTTCCTGAACACAACCCATGGTGAGTACAAATGATCCCTAAAGAAAATGAGATGTTTCCATAGACATTAGTTAAAAGTCTACATTATGAATGGTTTTAAGCCAGCATCAAATCAGATGAAAGAAAAA